>PVJS01021519.1:0-31409 GCA_004027185.1 Glis glis
GGATTGAACGCAGGGGCGTTCTACCTCCGCACTACGCCCCCGGCACTATTTTTTATACTTTATTTTGAAACCGGGTCTCACGAAGTTGCGGAGGGCCTCACTAAGGAGAGAGAGAGCTGAGGCTGGCTGCGAACCTGGATCCTCCGGTCTCTGCCTCCCAAAGTACTGGGATTACAAGCGTGCACCACCACGCCCGGCCCCGGCCCTATTTTTTATACTTTATTTTGAAACCGGGTCTCACAAAGTTGTGGATTAAGTCTATCCATATTGAGGGGGGTACTGGGGACCGAGACTGAACCCAGAAGGATTCTACCTCTGAGTTCCACCTCCAGCTCTTTCTTATTTTTTATTTTGAAACAAGATCTGGGTAAATTGCTGAGACTGGCCTCAAACTTGTGATCCTCCTGTCTCAGCCTCCCAAGTACCGGGATTATAGGAATGCACCACTACGAAGGCTAGCCTATCCTTTTTTTTTTTTTTTTTTTTTTTTTGCGGTACTGGTGATTGAACCCAGGGGCATTCTACCTCTGTGCTACACCCCTGGCCCTATTTTTTATACTTTATTTTGAAATCGGGTCTCACGAAGTTGTGGAGGGCCTCACTAAGTAGAGAGAGAGAGAGGGAGAGAGCTGAGGCTGGCCGCGAACCCGGATCCTCCGGTTTCCACCTCCCAAAGTACTGGGATTACAAACGTGCGCCACCACGCCCAGCCTTTTTTTTAAGTCCAAAAATTAGATATACTATTATAAATTTGTGTAGTTAATATTTGTTTAGGCTTACTCAGAGTTTTGCCATTTTCCAAGCCGAGTATTCTCCTTGCTTCTGACATCCTCCTTCAGGGATCGTTTTTCTTCTCCTTCACAACATTTGTTAAAAATTCCTTCAGTATATTCTGTTAGTAATAAACTTTCTCTGTTTTTATTTGTCTGAAACTGTCCTTATTTCACCCTCAGCCTTGAACATTTTTCCCAAGCCTACGATTCTAGAATGATAGTTATTTTCTCTCACTCTTTTAAACCTATTACTCCAGGGTATTCTGGCTTCCTTTGTTGCTATTAAGAAGAAAGGCATCAATCTAACTGCTATTCATTTATGTGTGATCCATTTTTCACTCTGACAGCCTTTAAGATCTTTCTTTTTTTCATTCTTTTCTGCAATGTCTGTTATATGCAGATTGATTTTATTTCTATTTATGCTACTCAGTATTCATTTTGCTTCCCATTTATGTATGTTATTATTTTTATTGGTTTTATATATTTATCCGTTTTCATATACTTGTACTTTTATATTATTATGCTTTTGTTTTGTTTTTCCTCTCATTTTCTCATGGAATTCATATTACAAACATATCGAACTGTCTCTATGTTCTATTTCTCTTTATAACCAATGAGAAATAATAAATAAATAAATGACATATACAAATTAGGAAAATTCAAAGAGAGGTTGCTTATATAGTTTCTATTAAAAGTTCAGTAAGGTTAGGGGCATAGCTCAGTGGTGCAGCAGTAAGCCCAGGGCCTACCATGCACAAGGCCCTGAGTTGAACCAAAAGATAATAAAAAAGCTGAACAGGTCAAGCATGGTGGTGCACGCCTATAATTCCAGTACTCAGGAGGCTGATACGGGAGTATTGCAAGTTCTAGGTCAGCCTCAGCAACTTAGCAAAACCCTTAGCAACTTAGTGAGACCCTGTTTCAAAATAGAAAATAAAAAGAGCTGGTGGTGTAACTCAGAGGTAGAATGTCTCTGGGTTCAATCCCCATTACCACACACACACACACACACACACACACACACACACACACACACACAGGCTAAGTGGTGAAAGAACTCTGAGATGTGAAAGTCAAGCAATACTAAGTATCTTTTGGCTCTAAAGAACAAGGGGATGAAGTGGTTACCAGAACTGAGAAAAACAGAGCTGTGTTTTGCAGATAAGCAGTGACATTATAACCATTGACATTGTATAGAAGAATAAAGCTGGACTACAGCAAAAGATTGACCATGGTTATTGTATTCTTCCTCCCTCCAATCCTGTGCCAGGGTTCCCTGTAGTCTGACCCCAACCAGAAGTCAAGGTCAGAGAAGGACTAAAGTGTATAAAGAGAAGAGGTATAAAATATCTAGCAGCATTTTTCTATCTTACATTTTTGGGCATCTTTTACTAGGGTTCATGTTATTTCTTCAATCTACCTCCCAGTTCACCAATTCTCTCTTGAGCTGCATCTGATCTCTAACTATACCCACTGAGATTCTAATTTCAATTTTTATTTTTAGAGTTATTTAATCTTTTTTAAGTATTTCCACTGGGATTCTGATTTTAGGGTTTTTTTAGAATTTTATATAATTTTTTTTCAAATCCTTTTGATGCCATCTTTTTGTGGTTTAACTATATAAAAATATAATTGTTTTATATATCTGTTTTTGGTCATTCCCATACCTAAGGTCTTTGTAGAATGAGATTCTGGTTCTTATAATTTCTTCTGACTCTCAAAATTGTGAGTTTGTGTGTAGGGAGGGGGGTATATATGTACATGTGTGTTCCTTGAAATGTTAACTGTATTTAAGCCTGTATTTAAATTTTTCTAGATAATTTTTTCTAGATAATTTTTGCAGTTGCCTCACCAAGGGGATTATCAGTCTTGTTTAGAGGAAACACAATCAACTTAGATAAAATGTATTTCAGCCATACAGGAGCTAGGAAATTTGAGTCCAAATAAATCTATGGTTGGGAATTCTCAAAGAATACTTTTATTTTTTACTTTTCCTTTCAGAGTGTAGGCTGGAATTTACAACTACTTAGCATCTCCCTCTATAGGTGATATTTTTTCCTGGGTAGCCACATTACCCTTTGGGGGACTTTAACTTTGTTTTCAAAACCCTGATCCCTCCCCTCTCTCTACCTGTAGCTCAGGGTTAAAGTCCTCTGCTCCACCTATTGTGAAAGTCAAAGGAAAATCACAATGAAGGAAAGAGTAAGAAAGTTTTCCAAAAAGGAATTGGGAGGACAGTAAAAGAAAAGGACTTATATACATCTCAAGATGCTGCCTGGAATGTGAACTCTGGTCACCTTCACCCTTAGAATGCAGGCACCTGGAGTGAGGAGATAATTACATTGTGTCAAGAGACTCAAAAGATATGTCTGTAGGTTATTTGGCTTGTTTTCACTAAGCATATGCATTATTTTCTTTATCCTCTGTCAGTCACATAGCCCCTGTTCTTTCTCAACATTCAAAAGAAGTTTCTTACAAAGGGATTGTTCACTACTTTAATAAATCAGTACTGCTTGCCTATGTAAGCTCCCACTTTTTCTGCCTCATTCAAAACACTCCTTCAGAGCTGTCTGAATTTTTGTCTCCCAAATTGCAATTCCTAAGATTCCAAATAAATTCTTTTACTTACTTATAGTTTCTAAGCTTGAATTTATTAATACTATTCTGACCAACAAAGGCACCAGATCTGGGCAAGATATTCTAAGGGCTATCTTCAGTAGTTAGCAAGTTATTGAAATTTATAATTTGTAGGTGCAGGAATCTTTGGGGGACATTTCATAGCCCAACCATAACATTAACAAACAAACCTTGACGTGTTTTGCTGTGGCCAAAGGTCACAGGTCTTACTCTTTGGCCCTCTTTGATATCCTTCTACATACCATCAAAGTATGGTAACAAATGGGATTAGTTGAACTGAGACATTTACAAAATCCAAAGAAGTCTTATCAGATGTCTAGGCAAGGGCTAATCAGCTTTCTCTTAGTGTAACAAAACACCTGAGATAATTAACTTTAAAAAGAGGAAAAGTTTACCTTAGCTCACAGTTTTGGAGATTTTAGTCTAGGTTTGCTTGGTGTTGATGCTTTGGGGCCTGTGGTGAGGAAGCACATCATGGTGAGAAGTGTGTGGAGGAGCAAGCTATTCACTTGTGGCCAAGAATCAAAAGACAGAGATATGAAGAAACTAGGATCCCATAACCCAATGGCACACCCTGAATGACTTAAAACCTGCCATAGGCCCCACCTTTTAAAGGTTCCTCCATCTCTCAGTAGGACTAAGCCTTTAACACCTGGGGCTTCAGGTACACTCCAGATCCCAACTCTCACAAGGCTTAAGGTAAGGTCTCTAAATATCTCTAGGCTCAGCTACTTCAGATTCCCAGTCAACCAACCATTGCCTCCAATTCCTCACTTCTGGAATTACCTCCCTAAAATCTTCCCAATATGAAAAGGCTGTGAAAACTTGGATATTTGTAGTATTTAGCTTACCTAGCAACTTCTTATTTTGGCTCTGCAACATACAATGCTCCAAGGCAGATGGCAAAGGAAACTTTGGTTACCTTCTTCAGGTGGGGTGAAATTTGAGATGAGGAGGGAAATTTCATGGAACAAAAAGAAGATAATATACCAGGCTATTTTAAAAAGTTACCAAATCCCTCATCAAAGATATTTTAAAGCAAACCAATAGCATTTTTAGCATGATTAATCTGATGCTAGTAATGTCATGAATTAGGAAGTCTGACTCATGTTTATAGACAAAAGTAAAACAGCATTTTCAAGTGAATAATCTAACAGAATTCTGTAAATATGTGCTTCTATAGGAGCAAAATAAAATTGTTAATTGTATGCAAAAAGAATACTGCAATATTATCATAGATAAGTGCTCTGATATACCATAGTTAAAAACTAGAAAATACCCCAAATCCATGTATAGATACATGAATGAGCAAAATGAAATATATCTACACAATCCAGTGTTATTTGGCAATAAAACAAAATAAACTATTGGTACATGCACTAATATTGATACCTTTCAAAATAAGTATGTTGAGCAAAAGAAAGAAGACCAAAAGAATGCAGGCTATATGGTATGAGTCCCTATACATATAAAACCCCAGACAACAAAAGCTAAGCTACAATGACAAAAAGAATTTCAGCTGGTCTCTCCTGGAGCAAGGTAAGGACTGGGAAGAAGCAGGAGAAATGGTTGATGCTTGGGTTAGCATTCTCACTGATGTAATACAAAACACCTGATGACCACAACTTAGAAGGAGGAGATTCATTTACTCACACTTCTGGAGAATTCAGGGGTTCAGTCTATGGTAGGCTGGGTGAAGTCTGCCTAGAGTTCAGGACCTGGAGTGGGGAACAGAAAGAGTGAGCACAAGGGCTCTGCTCTCACATCCTGGAGGCCATAATCAAGAGAGAGAGAGAGGAAGAGAGAGGGCACAAAGGGAGGAGGGACCACAAGTAACCACAAAGGTCACACACTCCGGGTCCCTCCTCAGCAACCAAGTCCTGCCTCCAACATGGCTGCCTTGTCTCTGCGAGGTGTAGGGGGACACTCTAAATCCAAACCATAACAGATGACAGGAGAACATGAAGATATGTCTGGGGGTGCTGGATATGTTCTCCATCTTGATCAGAAGTAATGATTTCTTGAGTGTATATGTGTGTCACAATGTATCAAATTATTTATCTTCACAGTGTGAAATATATATCAAATGCCTCACTCAATACAACTGTCAAAAAGGGGTTGTTTAGCCAGTACTTGAGAGGCTGAGACCTGAGGATATGGGTTCGCGGCTAGCCTCAGCTACTTAGTGAGGCCCTCTGCAACTTAGTGAGCCCCTGTTTCAAAATAAAGAATAAAACAATAGGGCTGGGGGTGTAGCTCGGAGGTAGAATGCCCCTGGGTTCAATCCCCAGTACCGCAAAATAATAAAATTAAATAAATAAATAAAAGGGGTTGTTTATTTTATAATAGCACTCAACATTATTCCATAGCCCTGTTATATCCTTAACACATTTCCAGTTACAGTCAACCTATCATTTTAAGTAAGTATTTATAATATGAAGATTTTCCTTCTTTTAGGATTTTTTCCTGATGCATGGATTAGAGTTGACCCAGTTCCTGCTTTATTTTCTCATGACCTCTTTTATGTCCCTTAACTCCAAGTTAATTTTATTTCTCAATCTATCAGCAAAAAGGAAAAAGGGAGTTTTATAAAACTTCCTGAAAGTGCAAATTATTGTGGTTATTAAGTGTGCCTAAACTAAATGCTTTGGTTCTGATCATCGTGCTGGATATTAGAATGTAAACGTAAATAAACCAGTCGCATCCTGGGTGCTCTTATTCAGCCATGTGGTTACATATAAAGTCATATGCTCCTTTGTTCCAGTTTTAAAGCATTTCCCTGTTTTACTTATAGGTGATGAAGACAATAATATACATACTGTTGGAAGACTTATAACAATTATCTACAAAAATACACACAAAAACAAATAAGAAACCTTTAGTCAAAATATTTCTTAGGTAAAAAAATATCTGGGGTCCAAAATTCAAATTTTGAAAACAGTCACTTTTACATCCTAGCTTCTCTTAATACTTAGATCTTACTTTTCTTGTAATTTTCTCCAACATTTGAGGAAATTTACTCAAAAGAGTTATCATTACTAATATGTATGTACATATATATGGCATTATGCTAGCTTTTGAAGATATGAGGATAAATAAGATATATATCAGCCTTCACAGAGCTCTAAAACTAGTGAGGGAAGCAGATCATACAGCTCTCTCTCTCTCTCTCTCTCTCACACACACACACACATGCACACACACAGACACACTTACTCACTTAGAATCTTAGAAACTAGTAATTAAAGGGGTACTTCCTATGACCTGCATATAAGCCTCATAACCACACATAAAGATAGATAACATTACCTTCTTCATACATAAGAAATTGAGGCACCTAGACATTAAGTGATTTTTCTGAAGGTCACATGGCTACTAGAAGAGCCTTTTACAAAGAGCTGCTTATGATAATTATGAGAAAGAGCTTTTCTAGTGTGAAAAGTAGACTTTTGAGGAAAAAGGACCAGAAATTGAAGTCAGGATTTTTTCTAAAAACTTTAGGATGTATTATGATAGAAACAATACTAGAATCAAATTAACATATAAAGCAAACATAGACATAATATCATGGGACAAAAAGGAATTAATAATACTTTTAAAAATCACATTTATAAATATGTTTTAACAATAGACAAATATGCATACGCTTGTAATCCCAGTACCTGGGAGGCTGAGACCGGAGGATCCGGGATCACAGTCAGCCTCAGCTACTTAGTGAGGCCTCCGCAACTGAGTGAGACCCTGTTTCAAAATAAAGAATAAAAAATAGGGCTGGGGGTGTAGCTCAGCAGTAGAATGCCCCTGGGTTCAATCCCCGGTACCGCAATAAATAAATAAATATAAATAAATAAATAAATAATAGACAAATATAAATCAAATGTCTCCAAACTTTCACTAAGCAGATAATCCCAGTTGACATTTAAAAACTATAAAACAAAATAAAGTAAAACATTTTCAGGATTAGAAATTCAAACAATATAAACAGGGATAATTTTAAAAATAATACACCCTCACTTCACTAGGGCTTTGGTTCCAAAAATACTATTTAAAAGTTAAGTGCCAATGCATACAATATTGTCTATTAAAATTATGAAAAATATATATGTACATACATTCATATTTTATATTTGAATGAAAATAATAGTACTCTAATACAAACTTTTATAGCATAATTTTTAGATGTTCTAATATATCTTTTAATTACTTTCATTTCAGAGCTATTTCATTCTTTTAAATACTACATAATATTTTGTTGCACAGATATATCAAAACATATAAGGGAAGTAAGTCAGTACTTCAAAGTTTATGGTGACTTGTAGCTCTCAAGACTGGTGTTTGTCTTTACTCAGCTTTGACAGCCTCCTTTTTTTGTCTTTAGTGGCAACTTTGCTCAAGTGCCAGCAGATGGCGACATGACAACGTGCCAGAAATGTGATTGGAAACCAGGATGCCAGCTCACCAAGTGCTGTGTGCATGTATGTCCCTATCACTGTAAACTACATCATGATGTGAGACTACAATGCAACAATAAAAATATAAAGAAAAAAAGAACTAACTCCTCTCTTTAGTGAAAACAAAGGAGAATTTCAGAAATGGAATCCTTTCTGGATTTATAGTGGGTTTAAGACAAAATAGCATAAGTTCATATGTGTTTCTATAGTCCAAGTGTTATTTATTTATTTATTTATGTATTTATTATTTATTTATTTATTTTTGTGGTACCGGGGATTGAACGCAGGGGCGTTCTACCTCTGAGCTACACCCCCGGCCCTATTTTTTTTTAATACTTTATTTTGAAACTGGGTCTCACAAAGTTGCGGAGGGCCTCACTAAGTAGCTGAGGCTGGCCGCGAACCCGGATCCTCCGGTCTCCGCCTCCCAAGTACTGGGATTACAAGCGTGCACCACCACGCCCGGCTTCCAAGTGTTATTTAAAAGCTTTGCAGAAAGGTAGGAACAATAGCAAACAAGTCAGGTGGAGGATCTGAATGCGTGTGGTGGAAGCAGCAGCCTTTGCTAATGGCTGATGACTAGTGACAGATCACTTCCACATACAATATCCCAGCTGTCCCTCCCAATGACCCTATGAGGTCAGTCTAAATTATCCTCATTACACAGACAGGAAAACAGAAGTTTTCATGCTTTGTAAAACCATAGTCCAGAAACAGCTTAAATGTGGATTATGGGACTCCAAAATATTGAGTTCTCCCTAACCTGCCATGGTTCATTACATCAGACAAATCAGTAGATGTGTTAGTCAGCTTTCCCTCACTGTGACAAAATACCTGAGAAAAACTTAAAGGAAGAAAGATTTATTTTGGCTCACATTTTCAGGGGTTTCAGTCCATGGTTGGCTGGCTCCATTATTTTGGGACCTGTGGTGAAGCAGAGCTTCATGGAAGGAGAGTGTGGCAAAGTTGCTCACCTCATGGTGACCAAGAAGAAGAGAAGGGGGGAGGGGATCCTAGAACAAGACACACTTTTTAAAAAGTACATGCTTCCTGCCCCCCTCATTGACCTACTTTCTCCAATTAGGCCTAAAGTGTCTATCACCTCCCAACAGTGCCACCAGCTGGGGACCAAGCCTATTACTCATTAACCTTTAGAGAACATTCCAGATCCACACTGTAACAATAAGGCATTTTCTCTAATTGTTAAATGAAGAAATCAGTTTTTCTTCCAACCCAGGGTGAATCAAAATAGATACCCTATCTTTCTAATGGATTAGATCTTCTTTAGGTTGTTGACATCACAACGTGTTAGAAATTTCTAGGCTCCAAGAAAGTGATCAGTCCATCTCTGTCAATATAATATCAAGAGTTAGGCCCGTATTGCCTAGGCAGCCCTCATCACTCTGCCTGGGTCACTTCTAGGACCCACAAGTTGCCAAGGCTTGGGTAGTCTATATGGGAATAGTTGACCATAGCCAATAGCTAAGTTTTGTGGAAGATACTATAAATAAGGGGACTAGTTCAAACTGAAAATGTTTTCAACCCCTTTTAGTACCTCCCATAGAGCAGAAATACTAAGTACAAGGTGTCAACCACCTACTTTACTCTCTAAATGGTAACATCCAATCAAACACTAACATGAGGCACTAAATGCCAGGATTATTCTTAAGTGCCCATAAAACACACCAGAATAATTTTCAGACAATCCTGAAATAAGAGGTTCTTCAACAATACCAATTTTCTCCTTCTCGATGTTATCTATATTCCTGGAAATGATGTCAACATATCTTGATGCATCTTAGTTACAAATGACAGACAAGAGTCATAATTACATCATTCTAAGTTTTCCATAAGAAAAACTATCTGTGGTTAAATGCCAGAGTACTCATTTCTGTAAGAGGAAATGCGACTAAATGTCTCTCATAAATAATTTCATTAAACTTTAGAAAAATCCTTAAGCTTGCTTAAATAAATGAGAGTCGCTTTGTAATTAGATTCTTATTTCTATTCAGTATGAGGGTCATGCCATGTTCCCTGACCTGGGATAGAGAAAGAATGTGTAATACAGCTAAAGACTCTATCTCAGTGGCAGTCTCCTTTTCTCCCAACCTTTTCCCTAGCGATACCCATTTGTACTCCAACATTTTCAAATAGCAGATAAGGTATAGAACTAAAATTGACCTGCCTTACCTTCCCCCAAAATAATGAGTAAACACTGAGGCACAGGACAGATTTTTCTTGCTCAGAAACTCGAGGGGATCCTTCATGCTCAGCTTGTGACTGACTCCAGCACTGTAGTTGCTTTCTGTCTTTTGTACAATGTTATTGTATTTTGTCTGTCTACAAATCTCAAAGACATACAATGACTAACATGCAAATTCATTAGTACACATTTACACAACCTTTCAAAGGCCTTCTTGGTATAAAAATTAAATGACCATAAGATAGCAATGTTTCTTACTGCTAAAAAAAATCTAAAAATCTAGGTTAAATGGAAATGTGTTAACTCCCAAACTGGGAATCAAAAATTCACTATCATACCATATCTCCGATAATTTCATTAGCTTGGTGTTTTGGTTGGTAATTTTTAAGTGGCACAGAAAAATATGAGTTTATGTTCAATGAGGCCCTATTTCTGCCATATGTGGTGGCATACTCCTATCATCCCATCTACTCAGAAGGTTGAGGCCGGAGGATCAAAAGTTCAAGGCCAGCCTGGGCAACTTATCAGGACCTGTTTCAAAATAAAATAAAAAGCCGGGGGTGTAGCTCAGCAGTGGAGCACTTGTGTAGCATGTGCAAGACCCTGGGTTCGATCCCCAATACAAACAAAAACCCAAAACACCTATTTCTAATTTAGTACCTACTCACCACACATTCTCAACCTGTGTGGACTGTCTATGCACTAATACTATAATCCCTTTTCCCCACTGGGATATTCAGTGCTTCAACACAATTGCACCGTAGATAAATTCGCCTTTCTATGAACAGCTGTACTTCGGAAGAAAGGTATACCAGGTATGGTGGTGCAGGCCTGTAATCCCAGTACTAGGGATGCAGAGACAGGAGGATTGCAGGTTTAAGGTCAGTCTCAACTACTTAACAAGACCTTGTTTCAAAATAAAAAATTAAAAGGACTGGGGGTGTAGCTTGGAGATAGAATGCCCCTTAGTTCAATCCCCAGTTCCACAAAAAAAAAAAATAGAAGGAAGAAGGAAGGAAGGAAGGACGGAAGGAAGGAAGGAAGGAAGGAAGGAAGGAAGGAAAAAAGTATGTTTCCACAACTACATAAAATAATTTCTTCTGTGTTTCAACACAGCCAATATTGAACATTTGGAAAATGACCTATAAGTACTTGTCTTTGCTTTAAAATATATATAATTGATTGGCCTAAATGTATGATATACCGGTCTTAGGGAAAAACAGCACAGGTGAAAGAGTAAATATTTTTTAAAAGAAAGAAAATAGCATGAAAAATTTAAATGTATGTGTGACCAGAATATTTTAAAGGTATTTTTAACCCTTTTGCTAATAGTGAGCTTAAAAAGTCATTGGCCATACCTACAGGCCCTTTGTCCGCTATAGTTTAAATACAATAGTGCCCTTACAGTGTTCTTTACAACACTTTAACATCTGACTTCAAAATGCCTATCTTGTAGATATTGCTATGGCACTATCAGTCTAGCTCTGAGATATCTCTAGATGGCAGTGTCTCATTAAAAATTATATTCGAAGGCACTGCAAAGTTCCATTTGCAGTAGACTTTGTCAAGTGGAGCCTATTAAATTAAAATACTTCCTATGTAACTTTTGTCTGTTTAACTTGTCTTTTAGGAGACAGAAAAACAACAAAAAAAAAAGGTAGATTCTACCTAACCAAGAAGGTCAAAATGGAATGCCTCCTTGCTTTGAACCCAGGTTGACCAGCTGTGACTGGTTTACTTGGCTTCCAGGAATTCTCCAAGTCAGTTTGAAGATTCTTGGCCCTACCCAGTTCTGAGTTCAGTTTTCTTTCTGTTCTTTTCTTTGCAATAAAATCTGTATGTCTATTCTCAACATGGTATTTCTCTCTGACTAGGTTTTTGGTATTCTAGAAGTCTAAAAACTCCATAATTAGACTTAAAAGAAAATAAAATACTCATTGGCTAGGTGTGGTGGCTCACAAGTGTAATCCCAGTACTTGGGAGGCTAAGACAGGAGGATTACAAGTTCAAGGCCAGCCTCAGCAAATTCATGAGTCCCTCAGAAACTTTGCAATACCCTCTTTCAAAATTTTTTTAAAAAAGGACAGGGCTAGGGGGTAGCTTGGAGGTATAATGCCTCTGGGTTCAATCACCAGTACTGGAAAAATAAATAAAAAAGTAAAAAGCACCTCATTAATCCCAGGATACCAGACAAATGTGAATTTGAATCTATGTGACCTTAAGATAGTTACTTAACCTCTCTGAGTTTGGTTTCCTCCTCATTAGTAAAATGGAGATGTATCTATAATATCTAACTTGAAATGGTTGTGGTGAAAATTAATGAGATCTTGTATATAAAGCAGCCTCGGTGTCTAATCATTAGAAGCTAAATGATAACTATTTTTGTCTTTTTCTGATTTCCAGTATTAGACCTGCAGAGTTGCCACCCAAGAACTAACCTAAATGGCCTTCCCTCCATCATTTTACCTGTTAGAGAGTAATCTCATTCATTCTTCAGGATCCACCTGTAGTTTTTCTGTTGAACAACTTCCCAAATCCCATAATGAAATTCAGTTGCTCATTCCCTTCAATCCAACCAAATTCTGCTGATATTTCCATTACAAACTTGCCATGCAGTATGGTTTCTCAGCTGTACCCCATGTTCTAATTAACAATGAACTTCCCAAGGTCAGAAACTATATTTTAAGTCACCCCTGCCTTCCCAGTGCGTGATATAAAGCGAAGCACATAGTAGGTTCTCAGCAAAGGTCCATATGAATGAATGAATGACCTAAGCCTGACCTCACCTTGACCACATTTCCAATATCATGATTCCCACAGTCCTTTCTAAGTGCATTGCAAAATCAACTGCTTTGCTCTTTTCCCAGGATGGTGGGAGGAACTGCTTATCTAGTCCCTTTGATTTGAGGCCAGAAGGAATTACTGTTGCAAAGACTTCCCTGCTGGAAAGATTAAACCTTTTACTCTATTTTCCCCCCTTAATTTTTTTTTTTTGTCATATAAGGCTAACAAGGATTTAAACCACATTTCTGTGTCCACTAAATGCTTCCATCAAAGATAAGACAGGAAAACACAAAATTGGAAATAGCCTTGCTGAATTTCTGGCATTATAGATAATTAAACTTTTTACAGTGTTTAATTTAAATTTCACAATTAAAGAATAGAGAAGAACTTCCTAAGGCTGAAAAAGAAAAAAGTCCCACTGCTCCATTAAAACCTATCTTCCCCTCTACTAAAAATAATATGACGAATGTGTTTTATTTTTAAAAAGTAATAAAAGATACAGAAGTTGCATGGCATTTTAGAACTAAAAACATATAACATGGCTGTTTTATTTTTGGTTTTGCTTTTACATTTTTTTACTGTTCATCTGGGAGGTACATGTTTTACCTTATAAAATTCACTTAGATAACAGAGAAACATTGGCCTCATGTACTTCCTACCTGTTCTGAAATTCGAGTCTGTTATTTGGTGGAAAGGGTCACATTGCACTACATCTTGGCCAAAATTTAACAGTGGCTGAGAAATACCAGATGAGTTTTATGATAATTTCATATGACTGAAAGTTTTGAAAAATAATTCACTCAAGGAAATCTCAAAAACTGAGATTAATTTTCAAGTCAAAATGAAAGTTTAAAAATAGGACAACAGGACATAAGATAACTTCAGTACAAAAAGTGTTACTAGTATACAAGGGCTGTTAACCATCTGTATTCATTTCCGCTGGCAGGGTACCTGACTACAGGTCATTTTTGCCCCATCAAAAGCCTAGGGATTAAACCCCTTCTAGAAGAATCTAGAAAAGTCTATCTATTGTCTCAGAGTGTGCCTGTCAATGGATGATACATAATGAGCAATAATTTAACCTTTTAAAGATTGAGCTGTATACCTCGTGTGGTGGCACAAGCTTGTAATCCCAGTACTTGAGAGGCTAAGACAGGAGGATGCAGGTTCAAGGACAGGCTCAGCAACATAGTACACCTCTCAGCAACCTATCGAGAACCTGTTTCAAAACAAAAAGTAAAAAGGGCTGGGGGTGTAACTCAGAGGTAGAATGTCCCTGGGTTCAATCCCAAGGTAGGAAAGAAAAGAAGGAAAGGAAAGGAAAGGAAAGGAAAGGAAAGGAAAGGAAAGGAAAGGAAAAAGGAAAGGAGGAGAGGAAAGGAGGAAGATTGGGCTCAAAACTCAAAAAGTAATTATGAGTTCAAGTGTTTGGGGAGTACCTCACCATTAACCCATATGCAGTCAACATATTCTAATTATAATTTATAATCAAACATTCCATGCATAAAGAAGACCATGTGAAGGGTCAACTTTATCTTCAAATAAAGAGTGAAATTCTAGGGACATTCTCTAAGGATTTCAGAAACAAATGTACTCTCAGATGGCTTCTTGAGTCATGTTTAATATTAAGTAGATTACCTTCATTAGAATTATCTTCTCCTCCCCACCCTTGTGCATGCACACTCACGCTATCTTCTCTTTGTTCGTTCTCTTTTCAAATTCTCAAAATGTTTTCTCCTTTTATGTTTCTTATCATTTGAGTTTACTAGAATGTAATTGTGTAGGAAGACCAACATATCTGCAGTAATTGGATCTAATTATTCCAAATTGCACTTCTCTATAACACACAAAAGTTGGGAATTTGATACAACTTAATTGGAAAAAGATAAAAAAATGCAGCTCATAAATGTAAGTCTAGGCCACCATCCTAAAACACTCCCATCTTGTCTCCATGCCACAACCATCTGGTGTTTATGCAAAATTCACACATTTTAGTATCATCTACAATTATCATCTATGTAATAAATATGAGTTATGTTAAATACACTAAAAAATTTGAAATAATAATTTTATCAGAAAGTGCCCCTGAATAAACACTGGGTAGTACTCATTTTGTATTTACTCATTGAGAAAAGTACTTGAGATTTGCATAATAAATTTCCGGTAGAAGGATCAAACGGGGAAATAGTGTGACAGGTCAAAGAAAACACAAGGTAGTAAAAAGAGAAGAAACCAAGCTGAGGACTGTGGAGGACGACAAGGCCTCCCAAGTCAAGTTAATCAAAATGTTATGCCTAGAGTCAAGGGTACGCTTTAAGTGCCAAGAAACATGATCAAAGTCAAAATTTAATAAAAATGTTCTTTTTACTAAAAAGTAAATTTTCTAGTCAGAATCTACATGTTCCTTCCCTTGGTTCTTAAGGGATGAAAATGTCCTTTTTACTTAAAAGTAAATATTTCTAGTTGGAATCTACATGTTCCTTCCTTTGGTTCCTAAGGGATATAGAGGTTTGGGGTTGCTTTTAAGCTCATGTTTCTATAATTGCAAGCCATGAACATTATTATTAGCCAAGAAATAAGAATGTGCCAATCCAGTTTGTGCAATACCCATGTTCTAGAATATAAAGACTGCCAATAATATTAACCAATGGGTACAAAAAATCTTGAATGATAAAGACTACGTCCTTTGACTTTTATACAAGTTGTTCCAACTAAAACTATTCAGAGGTTAATGGATAATTTGACATCAAGAAATGGCAATAAACCGCACATAATTGATTATTAAAGTTAATTTATATTTGCTATGAGATTTATCACTCACAACTATTGAGTATCCCTAATATGTAGTTAATTGAAACCTCATACTACTGAATAATTATTTGATGCTAACAAAGAACAGATTATATTCAGATCTTGTGTAATTTATGGTACATATGATATTTATTAGTGCTTGGCTGGTGGCTTTCATAATTCTTCCAATTTTTTTAACTGAATTGTTCTGAATTGAGCTTAGTGAGCAAGATGAGTTCTTACTTTATTATCAAAGTTTCCAGTGCATAATAATAAAATTTGGTGATGTAATTGTATAAATATCTCTATTGCCTAGCAATAAGAAAGAATATACAAATAAGATGAATATCAACGAAGGCACACTGCAGAACATTGTCACTGTGTTTTTATTTCATCAATTCCAAATCCAGTACTCTTTTTACATCAAAAGTAAGAATACCACTTCTACTTACCTGAATACAGGCATACTTTTTATCAGGTTCATATTTTTCAATATTACTGAGAAGTTACTGGATGAATATGTTAAATAGATATACTAATAAAAGCAATTTATAATAATTAAAAGATTTACAACAATTCAACATTCAAGAAATATTGCAGATTAGCAGTGATAGAGCTTTGCTTTTAAAAAATGTTCATCCAACAAATTCATGAAACACATATATTTTTTTAAAATCAATTATCTCTGAAGAATTGAGAGTAAAAATAGAGATCCACCTGACCTTCTCTAGTTCTGCTTTCAGACGCGAAAATCATTTGATGTTCTGGATTCCTCCAGTAAACTTCCCTATGTTTCTGAATTATGTGTCCATATCGATATGTTTGATTCATTGATTATAGACATGATTTATTGACTTTCTGATATGATAGAGAATGTAGCTGTTAGTTCACACTTTTCCTGTTCTCTCCTTCTAAATAGTTATTTAACTGTTTATGGATTTTTTCTGATTTCTGTTGCAAATTTAAATAATATAAACCACCTATTCTAGATCCATTAACGATAGGATGCCTTTTCTCCTGGATGAGGAAATCATCATCACTACCCTTTACTCCCTTCTCCTTCTCTTCTACAAACACTATGTCAGCTGTGTTCACACTGCTGTCTCATCAGAGTTGATAATATTTATATTCTGTTTTGTCTAGTTAATTTCTGAAATGGACTGATTAGAGGAGACTAAGAAAATATTTTCAATTATTTTACCATTGCTAATAATGTTTACTCCTGGGACCAAACAGTGTGTAGAAAATGACTTCCTTCCATACCAGCCAAAGGGCAAATCTTCTGTGTCTTTGAATAGGGGATGCAGTCTCCCTCCCCCAACTCCATTTCCCTTTATTACATTTCCAAGATTTTATTTCCCTTTTATTCATAAAAACATGGTTCCAAGATAATTCCACCAGGTCTCCTTATTCTGGCACCCTGGGCCTGCCTACCACTTCTGACGTTCTACAATGTGCCTTTATTACTACTTTGGGTTGGATCCATAGTTTCCTGAGTCCTATGTCTTTCTCTAACTTGTTTTGCTAGAGGTATTCTCAAAAACACCAAAGACAGGATGTATACAATGTGAAATTTCTGATATTGTGTATATCTAAAAATGACTTTAATTACCCTCATACTCAATTAGTAGTTTGGCTGGATGTAGAGTCATAGGCTGGAAATAATTTTCTACTCAGAATTGCAAAGGCCCTTTCACATCGTCATTTAATAATGAGTGTTGCTGAAGAGAAAATGAATACCACCAGATTTATGTTACTTTCAAAGTTATTTCCCTCATGAAATTTTATGCAATATCATTTTATATCATATATGACTTTCATTTTTTATTTGTTTTTCAACAAATATGCCACCACACCTCATATTCACTTTTTAAAAAATTAATATGGTTGAATATCCCTTATCTGAAAAGCTTGGGAACAGAAGTGTTTCGGATTTTTATTTTTTTAAATTTTAGAATATTTGCATATACATACTGAGGTATCTTGAGGTTGGGCCCAAATTCTAAACACAAATTTATTTATATTTCCTCTACACTTAATCACACAGCCTGAAGGTAACTTAATACAATACTTTTAGTGTGCCTTTATTTTTTTTTATGTTTTTATTGGTGCATTGTAGTCTCACATCACAATGAGTATCAGTTTGGTGTTAACATACATGCACACAGCTAGTGTGCCTTTATTTTGACTGTGAGCCATCACATGGCATCAGGTGTGGAATTTTCCATTTGTGGCATCATGCTGGTGCTCAAAAAGTTTAGGATTTTATTTCAGAGTTCAAACTTTTAGATCAGGGATGCTCAACCTGTAGTTAGAAACTGAAATGATCCTCTGTGTCTCTGTTATGACCTGAAAGTGTGTGCCCCCCAAATTCATATGTGATAGTATTATGTGGTGGGACCTTTGGGAGGTAACCAGGCCATGAGGGAAGAGACCTTAAGAATGGGATCACATAGGAGGGACTCCAGACAAAGATGGAGAAAACCTTAGATGAGTAAAGAAGGTGACCTGAGGGAGATGGGATGGGGGAAGAGGGAAGCACCCTAATGACAGGATATACACATACACAAACTTACCAAAGTCAACTGCTATGCTGAGCATGAGAAGGAGGGAAGGGGGAGAAAATGGGGGTGGGAATTGGGGGAGGGCAAATTGAGTGATGTGTGCATGTATACTTCTACCACCCTGGAACCCATCAAGATGTATGATTACAATGCAACAAATTTTAAAAAAACTAGAAAAAAAGAATGGGATCCGTGCTTCTATAAGAAGATAACATAAGAACTATGAGAAATAAATATTGGTTATGCCACCCAGACTATGGTATTCTGTTAAAGTAGCCTGAACTAGCATATTCTCCCATCTTTTCTGTATTTCTAATTGCTTTGTTTCTTTGTCCTGCAATCTGTACATTTGCCTCAATTTACTTCCCAAGACTTCATTTTTATTTTGTGAATTGTGTTTTCATTATCCAAGAATTCTTTCTTATTTCCTGATGTTTCTTCCTCAAAAATGTAGCCAAGGGCACATGCATGTGTCAAAATGCATTGAATTTTAAATACATGTATTTGATTGTGTATAAATTATACCCGAGTAAAGATGATTTTATAGCTAGAACCTATCCACTTATCTCCATCTTCGCTTTTAATATCTCTCACTTTCACTTTAGTTTTGGGCATTTTTCCTGGTGATCTCTTTGCTTCTGCCTTTTTCAATCTTGAACTTATTTTCTCACCCAGTAATAAACAACCTTTAGCCTATGGCTCAAATCATATCAAGTTTCCTCTTGGATATAGAATAAAATCTGGGCACCTTAGCATAGGCCAGGAAGTCTATCTACTCTCTACCTTTCCCTCTGATGTTAATTCTCCTTATTTAATGAATTGTCTCTCTTATTCACCAAGTTTCAATAGCAGTTTTGTTTTATTATTATTATTTGTTTTTTATGTTGTTGTTTTGTTTTGTTTTTGCAGATTTTAAAAACTGCCAAGCTCGCTCTTGTGTTAGGGACTTTTTTTTTACATCTGCCTAGAACTTGTCTCTCTGGTGTCTGCACACTTGTCTCTTTCTCATTATTTAGGTATTATCTACACTCACCTCTTAAAAGAGTCTTACCTAACCACCTCACATCAAGATCTCTATTTACCACTCTAAATTTACATTTTCTTTATAGGTTGTAAAGCACTATCTAAAATAACTTCATTTTGTTTTCTGTCTCCTTGCAGAAGAAACCTTTATGATTGGTAATCGTCCTCATTGACAGATATGTACTATTTTATAGCATGCTCATATATTTACAATTCATCAGCCCCCATTTCAATATTATCTATATTAAACAGTAGATTATACAATCTTGATCTATTAAAAAAAAACTACCTAGATACTGGGCATAGTGGTGCACGCCTGTAATCCAGTACTTGGGAGGCTGAGACAGGAGGATGGCAGGTTCAAGGTCAGCCTCAGGTACTTAACAAGGCCCTCAGCAACTTAGTGAGACTCTGTTTCAAAATAAAAAAATAAAATAGGGCGGGGGGTATGATGCCCCTGAGTTCAATCTCCAGTACCACAAACAAACAAACAAACAAACAAACAAAAATAAACCTAGATAGCACATGCATAGCTTTGGAGTCAGAGAGCCTTTTAGAGGAATTCTGGGTCATCACTTACCCTGTGATCATTGGTAAGTGTTTCAGTCAGCATTCTCACTGATGTGACCCGAAATACCTGATAAGCACAACTTAGAGGAAGGAAGATATATCTGTCACAGTTCTGGAGGTTTCAGTCCATGTTGGGCCAGGTTATGTCTGCCCAGCTCAGGGCATGACAGTGGGAAGCAGAAAGAGAAAAGCAAGGGTAGGGGGCAAGGGACAGCTATACAATCCTCAAGACCACGCCCTCAGTGACCTACCTCCTCCAGCCACACTGTACGTGCCCACTTTACTACCAAATAAATCCACTAGTCTATCAATGGTTTTATCCACTGATGAGATTAGAACCCTCAGGATTAATTTTATCATCTTTGAACATTTTGCATTGTCAATATATGAGTTCTTCCAGGGGACATTCTATATCCAAACAATAACAGTAAGCCAGCCTCTGGGCTTCAACCGTCTAATCAGTGTAGGAAACTCAACTCTCCAGGAAAATCCATTCCATTTTGAATCACCACTAATATTAGGATGTTTCAGTTTATGGCACAGGACATTTGTCCTCTGTTCTCTTCATAGATCCTTCCACGTGGCAGGCTTGTGACAGTGCTTTGTCCCTTCTTCTTTGTTCCAGTTTAACTACCTCCATTTGAAATATGCATTCTTCATAGGACACAGTTTGTCATTTTTCCATGTTTTGCTTATGGCATAGAACTTCACAAAGCTCCCCAAGTGTTTTCACACCAGGGTATAGTGGAACAAGACTGTCATCTTCTGAATTTATTTCACTCGTCATCACATGAACTTCTAATTTTTCAAGTGGCATCACAGGAAGACTCATTGTGAGACTCCCAAATCTTATCACACATGTTTTGGTTAAATAAGGGCATCTTACTATTGCTCTTCTGCAGATAACTGTTTAACCTTAATTCAAGAGTTACATGATTCTTAATACATTTCAGGCAAAAAGATTTTATCAATATCCTATATCTTTTTGCCTGATTTTAAATGAGAAACCATTTTAGTAGTAGAGAACACTCTGAACCTTTCCCCCTGAATTTGAATAGTGTTGAATGCTGGTCATTATGTGATGTGTTCTTGCATTCATTGCAACATGTTAGAGCTGAGGTTTTGAACATATTGACATCTGCACTCTATGCATGTGTGCTTGAACCATCTGGTGGATGTTACTTTCTTGTGGAATAAAAGAATTACATAGTATTTTAGGAAGGCAAGTTTGGCATACATAGCTATAAATATAGAACAAAATGAAAAGAACAAATTGGTCAGTTAATTCCAAATCTATATTTATTAACAAGCAAGTAATTAGTGTAAACATCTGGAATATATAACCACTACAACAAGTTTCAATCAAATTCTTAAATGTATCCTTATTTTACTTTCATTAAATCGATATTTTGGCAGTAAAACTCGTGTGTGTGTGTGTGTGTGTGTGTGTGTGTGTGTGTGTGTGTGTATGAGAGAGAGAGAGAATATTTCATGTTCAGAATATTCATTTACCAAAATAACTGTATTATCATTCAGTATCTTAGAGGATAGTGTTTATCGAAGATGTTTGATAAGTGTACTATGCAGATAGGAGTATTGTGTAATTGTTCAGGGTTTTTTTTTTATTGGTGCATTGTAATCATACATCTTGATGAAGTTCAGGGTGGTAGAGGCATACGTGCACACAGTACTCATTTAGCTCTCCCCCAGTTCCCACCCTAATTCCCTCCCCCTTCCCTCCTTCCTGTGCTTGGCATAGTGATTGACTTTAGAACTGATCAACAAATTCAGCAAAGTGTCTGGACACAAAATCAATCTTAAAAAATCAGAAGCTTTTCTGTATGCCAACCATAAATCCACTGAAAACAAAATCCAGAAAACGTTTCCACTCATGATATCCCCAAAACAATAAAATACTTAGGAATAAACCTAACCAAGGAGGTAAAAGATCTCTACAAGGAAAATTATAAAATGTTGAGAAAAGAAATTGAAGAAGATCTTAGAGGATAGAAGGACCTCCCACGCTCTTGGATAGGCAGAATAAATATCATCAAAATGGCCATTCTTCCAAAAATCATCCACAGATTCAATGCAATACCCATTAGTTTACCAAGGTCATTCTTCACAGACATAGAAAAATCAGTCCTTAAATTCATTGTTCAGTTTGTAACTGAATCAATTTTTGCAATGATAATAAATATCCCTAGGGATTGAATTCACCTTCATAATAGTTTTTGTAGTTGCTCTTATCTCCCCAACTTAAACATTCATATGTGAAGCTTTTGAAATACTTTTTACCTAAAGTTTACTTGGAAATCTATGAGAAATAAATTAATTAAATTCTGGTGTGTGTTTGACCCCGGCTGTTTTGGCTTACCTGTGACATTCCCTCGGTCTCTGGCAACCTGATTTCTCTCTGGTTAACCTCAACTACTTCATTTCTTTTTTTTTTTTTTTTTTTGTGGTACCGGGGATTGAACGCAGGGGCGTTCTACCTCCACGCTACGCCCCCGGCCCTAATTTTTATACTTTATTTTGAAACCGTGTCTCACGAAGTTGCGGAGGGCCTCACTAAGGAGAGAGACAGAGAGACAGAGAGACAGGGAGAGAGAGAGAGAACGAGAGAGTTGAGGCTGGCCGCGAACCCGGATTCTCCAGTCTCCGCCTCCCAAAGTACTGGGATTACAAGCCTGCACCACCATGCCCAGCTCAACTACTTCATTTCTACCCCATATGGTTGTGTTGATATGAAATCTGTTCCATATCTTCACAGAACGTGAATGAGATGCTTGCTCTGTTAAGGAGTTCATCTCATTCTTTTAGCAAGGAATGGCATTTGACTTCAGCTAGAACCAAGAATGCTATCCTTACCGTTTTTATTGAAACAATTGGGAACAAAGACTCATGTGTTTACTGAGATTACTGACCAAGTAGGCTATAAGCCCAGGGGTGAAGACTATTTCTTAAATTACTTATAAATAACCTCAAAAATGAAAGACTACATGCTAGGGACTGAATGTTTGTGTCCTCCCATAATTCTTCTGTTGAAACCCTAATCTTCAGTGTGATGGTGTTTGGAATTGGGGCCTGTGGGAGATAATTATGTCGTGAAGGTAGAACCCTCGGAATGGGACCAGTGTCTTTATAAGAGCACAAGAGAGCTAGCTTCCTCTCTCTCTTCTCTCTGCCACGGAAGGACACAGCAAGGAAACAGCCATCTGCAAACCAGGAAAAGGACCCTTACCAGAACTCAACTATGTAGACACCCTGATCTTATTCTGTTGTTTAAGCCACCCTGTCTATGGTATTCTGTTATAACTTGAATAGACTCACAAACCACAATAAAAAATAAATAAATAAAACTGCTGAGAGATAAACACATTTCTAGAAATATTGCTTAAACATCTGATTTTGTTCTACCCAAAGATTGCTTCTGTTATCTTCAGTTACAAGAGAAAATAAAGGTTTTTTCATGTATCATTTTAATATACTTTTATCAGTGCACTGTATTTACATGTCATAATAAGGTTCAGAGGTATAGAAACATAAATGCACACAGCGCTTGGTATGCTTCCCTCTGGATCCTATCTTGCTCCTTCCTCTTCCCCATACATGTTATTGAGGTTGACATTGATAATTTCATATATGTACTTAGCATTATTTGAAAGATACTGGTTAAAAAACCTTGCAAGTTCTCAGCCACTCTCACAGTTTTTTCCCACGCTCTAGTCACACACTGAACAAATATTTCAAGGACCAACAAGTAGATTGCCATAATAATTATATATAGTTTTCACCTTCCTCAAAAAAAGTTAAACTATATTAAGATGAAGGCTGATGTAACCACATTCAATTAATTGCAATAACAATTAACAAAAGCTATAGTTCTTGTAATAAGGAGACAATATAAGCAATCTGTAAGTAAATTTTTCCACTAGAATAGTGGTCAGCAAACTATGCCCCATGGACCAAATCCAGCCCACCACCTGTTTTTATAAAGTTTTGTTTGTTTGTTTTAATACAGATTCACCACTTATATTGCCTGTCTTAGCACTGCCATGGTTGAGTTGAGTAGTACAAACCAAGGCCCTATGTCCCAAAAAGTCTGCAGTATTTGCAACCTGGTCCTTTAGAGAAAAAAAATTTGCAGACCCACTCCTAGTACATCACCAATTAAGATTCACATTATGAAAGTCATCCAATATAACCTTTCCAAGCTCATAAGTAGCATTTGCCTTGCTGAGCATTTAATTTCTGGAGCCCAGAAACCAAAATTAGACTGAAAATATGAGCTTTTATGCTGTTAAATCAGTCATATCAACATTCCGTCAGTTCCAATGGAGATGGAAGTCAAGCCAAGTGTCTAAGTCCTCTTCTGTCTGCTTCTTCTTACTAGACATACAATTAGGCCACTTCTTAATCTCCCTCCCCATTAGATGTGGCCACATGACTGAGTTCCAGCAATACAGTGTGAGTAGAAATGAGGTGACAGCTGCCAGCACAGGTCCATAAACCCCTCTCATACATGTGATTGTGCCCTTGCACCAGGCTATTGCAAACTGAGCGTGGTGAACTTGTAAACACTTTGTACAGAACATAAAACAGACATAGATGAACTTGTGAACAGATTCTGTGTACGCTTGTTTTCCTCTGTGACTCTATGCTTTCTTTTTTTCTTTGTATGTGGAATCTAGCAAAAAGGGCAACTTAAGGAGGTCTCATGAAAATGTCCTATCAATATTTCTTTTGGAAATTTTTCTGCTGTTACCACCTGGAGGAGAAAAAACAAATTTTCTCCAGAGATTGAGCCCAAGGATCATCAATCTTCAAATTTTAATGTCTATAATAATTACTGGGATACTAAAATATTTACTGGGATATATCTATTTTCAGATACCCTCCCTCACAGATTCTGATTCAAGGTGGCTGGGGTGTGACTTAGGTATCTATATTTTAACAAGCACACTAAAATGATTTTTATACAGAAGGTAGAAATTTATGGTCTGAAAAATGATCACATAAACTTTCCTGCTTTCAGTGTGATGAATTTTCCTATCTGGTTGTATCAATCAGCTTTGGCTGTGTAACTGAAAAACACAAACTTTCAGTGGCATATAAGATGAAGCATTTATCATTCAGATAGACGAAATCAGCTGGGTGTCTGCTAAGCAGCCATGTATGTAAAGGCCGGGCTTGCTTGCATCTGATCTGTTCATGCAGACAGGCTTCAGTTGGGGGCACTTCTCATCCTCCAGCTGACTCTCTCAGACTTGTTGCCATGGTGATGATAAAGCTGCAGAAAAGCAAGTGGAAACACTGTAGGTCTCTAGAGACCCAGGCTATCAGAACAAACCTGCTGCTGCTTCTACCTCACTATATTGGACAAAGCAAGTGCCATAGTTAAACTCAAAATTAAAGGCAAAAGAAAAACATTTTCTGCTCCCTTTAGTGGAGGAATTCAAAGTAACCTAACAAAGGGTATGGATCCAGGGAGAGGCTGATGATTGAGGCCATTCTTGTAATCAACCCTTACGAAGTACTAAAAAGGCAAGCACTCTAGACAGACCGTGAGTAGTACGCCAAGAATTTTATTTGGGGGAACATGGGTTTGTGGATATGCTTACTCAAGGGCATTCCTATTACTTACATCCAGTGGAATAAGGAAGTGTACTCTATTCATATAAAAATACTTATATAAAGCCTATGCTGCCTCCTCTCTGATACAGGGAAGTATGCTTAAATACCTATGGAAGCTCACATTGAGCATAGATACAAGCTTGAAATTTATTAACTTTATATGGTGCTATGTATCAGATACATTCAAGTTAATGACGCCATCTAAGGGATCCAAATAAATAAATAAAATATAGCTTTTCATGATTTTAAAGGTTCCCATAATAGTTATCAATATTTTAAAATACGATCCATTTAAAAATTGGCAATATCTTATGTGAAATATCTTATGAAGATTGCACATTTTAGAATCCATATTATGGTATATGTTCAAATTTAGGGCTACTATAGCCATGATAAAATGCATTTTTGTGTGTGAGAAAACATATTTTCAGAACATGCTTTGAAATGCTAATAGCACATTATTTTAGAGTTTTATGAATTATTTTCATATTATTAGTTGATATTAACTTTATCTCATTATTATTTATTAAATTATATTATGTAAGTGATCTTATCAGTAACAATTATACTCCTATATATTTGTGTGGTTAATACAGTAATAAAATTAGCTTCCTTTAAATATTCGAAATTGATACATCCTTAATTCAGTCTGGTTTTATTTAAATTAGTGGAATTTTTACATTATAGAATATCAATAATGTATTTTAATAAACATCTTCAATATTCTGAAGATTGAAGTATGTAAACATGTAAATATTGAATAGAAATAATTTTTGACACATATGTAAATCAGTTCTGGAAAAGTTACTGTTCTCAAAGTAAATACAGAGAGTAAAAAGATAAATTATTAGTCTTGTGTCTTCTCTTGTTATGGGAGAACACGAAGGAACTCACTATAATAAATAGGCAACTCTTTTTCATAGCCACATATGACTCAGACATTTATAAAAATAGAAATTGCAGTTGATAAATACTATTGACTTGAAATACCATGGAGACATCCTGCTTGGGATTTCTTTTTCCAAATTCCTTACTAAATCCTAATGTTCAAGGCTGTCCCAGAGGAAGAACTATTGAAAATAAAGGTACTCATTTTCAGGACATCTCACTATTTGAAAGAATAAAGTGTCATGAGCTCATTATTTTCTTTACCTGGGTGGAGTTTCTACTAGCTTTTCGAAATGCAAAAGGCATCTTACAAGAATGGAATAAAAATGTTGATGAGAGAGACTCAGTCACATTAAAACAAAACAAACAACGTGAGAAGGCCCGGTTGATATTTAACAATTAATTAATAAGGTGAGTCCTTAAACCAAAAATGTCAACCACAAACTGCCGATCAAATCATCATCTTTCTTCTTATGATTTTGAAGGGCTCAAAAATTTTTGTTGTTTGAGAAGTACTTTTAAAAGCATAATAGCTTCAGATGTATCTGTCCTTTATGCTTTTCCTGGGACATCAGTTTATACTGAATTCTATGGTACAGGATGGACTCCTGACTAGAAGGAAGAGGCTTTTGTGAAAGTGGCCAAGGAGCACTGCTGTATTTGGATCTTAAATATCCCCCAAAGGCTGACTGTTGGAGTAGAACCCAACTTGGCACTATTGGAAGGAGGTGAAAGCTTTAAGAAATAGGTCAAGTGGGGGGGTCTTCTGGTTTAGGGGGGCATGTCCTTGGAAGGGATAGTGGGACCCATGCCCCGTGGGCCCTTCCTTCTTCCTCTCTTGTTCTAGGCCATGAGGTAAACAGTTTTACTGCTCTGAGTACCCCCACCATGATGTGCTACCACAAGACCAAGGCTATGGGGCCAATCAGTCAAAGACCGAAATCTCCAAAGCTGTGAGTCAAAACAAACCTTTTGCCTTTATTATACTTTTTTGTAATCTCAGATATTTGCTACAGTAACAGAAAGATAACAAACACAAGTACTAATAAGAAGGATGTGAAAACATGAAAGAAACACTTTTCCTGTTACCAACCCTACCTAGAAAAGAGTGAAGACTACAGCAGATGTTTCCACTGTTTACATGACAAAGTAACAGACTCAGTCACATCAAACAAAATGAACCAGGTGATATTTAATGACAAATGAATGAAGGCAAGTCCTTAATCCAAAAATATCAACCACAAACTGCCTATCAAACCATCATCTTTCTTCTTACGAATTTGAAATGCATTTTTATGTGCCACTCACACAGTGGCACACCCCCGAGGCCACGGAGGTGGACACCCTCCAGGTACCTGAAAGGGTTTGCTTTTCCACTGGTCACGTGATGCAGCAGTAAATGACAAGTTCCACGACAACAAAGAATTTTCTTGTTTACTTCTGTATAAACAGAAGCCAAAACCCTTCTTGGCACATAATTTGTGCACAATATATGATTGAATGAGTAAATTATAATTTTTTAGATATTTTTAAAGTTCCCCATACAATTGGTGGTTCTGTTACAAAGGTGAAGTTTTCGTTTAGATATATGCTATGATAACATAATTTTTGGATAGAGACCGAAATGTAAAGCTTACATAGCAGGATTGGTTAGCAACAGGATTTGGATTTAATCTGGACAGTGAATATCCACTCCTGGGCCACCCCACTTCCCCCCACTAAAATATATTTCCAAGTTCTCTTTTATATAAAGAGCATTTAGAGAACAAATCAAAGTTATATTGCCTGTTTAATAACAACATGGCCTAAAGTTTTCTATGGACTCAATCCATATGTGGATGTGAGAATGAAGTCTGTTGAATACAAAAATATCCTGTAACTGGTTTAGTGTACAGGGAGGGTGTATGGAACACATATTTTTTTAAAGGACTCCATTAAAGCCAAAGAGAGACTTAAATCCCAAAACACACCTGGGTATGTCTCACACATGATGTGTAGTGCTCAAGCATAACTCTCGCAGCACACACAGGAGTGGACAGCACACCCAGGGTATCAGGGACAGCACACAGACATGATAGGCAATGTGCAGGCGCAAGACCTGCTAGCCAGGAGCACCCTGACAACCACACCGAGTCCCTAGCAACCTGAGGACTGTAATTGTCAGCACCTGAGACTGAAAACCCACAGCTTCTTCTGCCAAGGAGCCTTGCTACCTTGCATTCCAATCACTGATAATACGTCTGAACGCTGACCTGGCAGCTGTGCTGGCACCATCAGGCAATTCCTCACCTTCGGTTCTGGTTGAGCACTGGTTAAGGTCAGGCCTGAAGACTCAGACCAGACTCACAGCTGACCCAGACCTGAGACCCTGACACAGCCAGCTGAGCTCTGTAGTAAATGGACTGCCCAACCTGCTTTCCAGATTATACTAATCTCTCTCTCTCTCTCTCTCTGCCCTAAAATAACATAAGTTGTATAAAATTTGCGTGGAGTGTTAACAAATAAAGAACCTATCTTGGTCACGATTGCAGTAAACATTCTTGAAATGACTGAGACTCTGTGTTGGTTGTTTTCCATGATCCAGTTCGGCTCAGAACAGAGAGCTAAGACTACCCAGAGAAAATGGTCATAAACATGTAGACTGGGCCAGAAGTCACACTCCTAGAAAGCCCTTTCTATTTCTAAACTACACCTCAAAGAGCAATAGAAACCTCCAGAAAGCCACTCCCAGACTGAGCAGCACCAGTGGCCACTTCAAAATAAAATCCCTGTGATGCTCCCTCTGCCCTCTATTCATCAGCCTCCAGTGCAGAGTCCACTCCTCCTTCCCCATCCCTCCCAAGAGCTTCATCTTCTCAGTGTTAAGTGAGACAGGGGTGAGCAAAGCCTCTGCAAATTTCCCTGGGGTTCTCTCCACACCTCACTTCCCCATCCCCTCTGTCCCATGGGGCATAGGATTTCCTATCTACTTTTACTTCTCCAGGTAAACCAAGACTGGAAAGAAAAAAAGCAGTAAAATTCTGCAAAAATGTATGTTCTTCTCCCTCTGTTATCTGTCTGCAAATAGCCCCAAGCCAAATATATCACTTACCTGGGAAACAACAAATAAGGAACTTTAAAGACCTTGAAAGTCAAACTCAATAGAACTGATATTTTTTAATTCTCATGTACAACGCTGGCATGATTTTTAATTGAAGAAACTGAAATGAAGAATACTAAAATTGTTTTTCTTAATGTTAAGACAACTTTGAGCCGGGCGTGATGGAGCACGCTTGTAATCCCAGTACTTTGGGAGGCGGAGACCAGAGGATCCGGGTTCGCGGCCAGCCTCAGCTCTCTTGCTCTCTCTCTGTCTCTCTCTCTCTCTGTCTCTCTCTCTCTCTCTCTACTTAGTGAGGCCCTCCGCAACTTCGTGAGACCCGGTTTCAAAATAAAGTATAAAAAATAGGGCCAGGAGGCGTAGCGCGGAGGTAGAACGCCCCTGCCTTCAATCCCCAGTACCGCAAAAAAAAAAAAAAAGACAACGTTGGCCCATTTTTATCCTTTTTTATTTATTTTTCTTCAAGAAAAATGTGTACTAATTTAGACAGGGAATTTGATCCACAGAGGAAATGCATAAGGGTGCTGCAGGAGAAATGAGCCAAGCATTTGGATTAGTGAGATCTAGAAAATCTGCAGTGTGGGAAAACTAACAAGCAAAGGAAAACACATGCTCCAAATATTTTGCAAGTTTAAGAGCCAATTGTTGACTGTGAAGGAACTTGGTCCTGGTAAATCTCCAAGCTTCTCTGTTTTCCATTTCCTCAGGCAATAAATAAATAAATGAATAAATAAATAAATAATAAATAAGCAACTGATGGATTTTAAAACTCCATGTATTTTTCTACCATCTAGCACCATCATCTTGATGAGGTAAAATAGAAAAGATAGAAATACTAAGCAGAAAGGAGACATTGGGAAAATAGAGATTTAAAATTTGAAAATTCATAATCTAACTCCACCCTATAGGGTGTGTTCAGTCAGGCAGAAGCCTTGATGAGTCCACACCCTTAATCCAAATGGCTCCTCTCCACACCTGAGATGCTTAATGTAAATAGGGTGGGTGAGGAGGACAAAGGTCAGACCCCACTGCCTATCTGTTGCCAGGGAAACTGAGTACTAAGAGGAAGTCCTGCCCTCCACTGTGCGACCCTACCTACCCCTCCTATAAAAGAACTGCGAAAGCACGCAGACGCACTCTTGCTCTCTGGCTCGCCTGGATGGATGGATGCCTGCAGGGAGACTTGCTCACCCTTTCTTAGATGACCCCCTACCTTTCTTAGATGACCCCCAACCTGTATCCCCACCTTTATTAAATTAATTAAAACCTTTGCCTTTTTCTGATGGCACGTGTTGAGATTCTTATTCATCATGGAAGCCAAGGACCCCTCAGAATTAGCATGTGTTTCCTATGACAATCTGAATCTACATATTATTAAGAATGTACAACTGTTCTGGTGCATTTTACTATGTGTTCACTTCCTTGAACTTTTCTGACATTGTAAGTTGAAATATGTTTATATTTTCATTGTCATGGGAATTACTTGTGGTTTTTCCACAGGTCTAAATCTTCATTTCTGTTGTTGAGAGAGCTAACCAATCCGATTAGTATCAGTTGGACACAGAAAATTCTCTTTGCATAGAATAAAGAGCGCAGGTCCCTCTGAGGCCAACATGTCTATCCTGCAGGATCTTCTGTTTTTCCCCCACTGCACTCTCTGTTCTCTTCCTTATGTTCTGTATGGAAAAGCTCTGTAAGTATCCTACACCAAAGGATCCTTTGCCTTCTAAATTCAACTGAATTTAATTGGAGAACACCAGAGAAAGAATAAAGGGAGGTAGAAGCTGGGAGTGGTGGCTCATGTCTATAATCCCAGTACTTGGGAGGCTGAGACAAGAGGATAGAGGATCACAGTTTTGAGGCCAGCCTTAGCAACTTAGTGAGACCCTGTTTTGAAATTTGAAAATTTTAAAAAAGGACTGAGGGTATAGCTTGGAGGTTGAATGCCCCTGGATTCCAGAGGAGAAGGAGGAGGAGGAGGAGGGGGAG
>PVJS01021520.1:0-25892 GCA_004027185.1 Glis glis
GGAGGCTGAGACTGTGACAGGAGGATTGGAGATTTGAGCCCAGCCTCAGCAACTTAGCAAGACCATGTTTCAAAAAAAAAAAAAAAAAAAAGAAAACAAACAAACAGCTGTGTGTGGTGGCAGACATCTGTAATCCCAGTACTTGGGAGGCTGAGATAGGAGGATCGCAGGTTAGAGGTCAGCCTCAACAACTAAGTGAGGCTCTTGGCAACTTAGTAAGACCCTGTTTCCAAATAAAAAAATAAAAAAAAATAGGGCTGGGGGTGTAGTTTGGAAGTAGGTTTCCCCTGGGTTCAATCCCTAGCACCACACACACAAATAAATAATAATTTTAAAAATATTCTGGAGCCAGGCGTGGTGGTGCACGCTTGTAATCTCAGTACTTGGGAGGCTGAGACCGGAGGATCTGGGTTTGTGGCCTCAGTTACTTAGTGAGGCCCTCTGCAACTTAGTGAGACCCCGTTTCAAAGTAAAGAATAAAAAATAGAGCTGGGGGTGTAGCTTGGAGGTAGATTGCCCCTGGGTTCCATCCCCAGTACTGCAAAAAAAAAAAAAAAAGTTATGGAGGTGCAGGTCCAAGATAGAACACTCCTGGGTTCAATCCCCAGTTACCCCCTCCACACGCACACACAAAATGAGATTCTTGTGTTTATTTTGGCAAATTCTTGTATTTTTTTTTTTTTTTGCTTTACCACCGAGCCACATCCCCAGCCCAATAAATTCTTAAGTGATGTCCTCCTCCCTATTCACCTTATCATGTCAACTTAAGTCATGTCCCAAGAATCAATCATTTTTGTTTTGTTTTTTTTTTTGACCTGGGGATTGAACCCAGGGTGCTCTACCTCTGAGCTGCACTCCTCGCCCTATTTTATTTTTATTTTGAAACAGGGTCTTGCTAAGTTGTTGAGTGTCTCACTAAGTTGCTGAGGCTAGCCTCAAACCTGTGATCCTCCTGCCTCAGCCTCCCAAGTCCTGGGATGACAGGTGTGTGCCACCAGCCAGCTGTTTTATGCTCTTAGTGTCAGTTGATGTCTTTTTCCTGTTCCCCCTTCACGTTGTTTTTACGATTCATCTGCACTGACTACATGCAGTTCATAGCCTCTTGTCATGACACCATCCATAGCACATTCCCAACCTCCCATCACTATCTGTGTCAGAATTACAGTCATCTCCCGGTTCTCCATTTTGATTGAGAAGCAGTGCCTTATGAACATTCAAATTTTCGTCTCTCGTTACTAGCCAGGAACTCCTTCATATACAGTTTCACCTGGATATGAAGGTGACTCGCCTGTTCACCTTCTTTGCCCATTTTTCTAAAGAGTGCCTTTTTTTGGTGTCCTCCTGATTCATAGCAAGTTCATTGCATATTCTAGATGTCAGTCTCTTGTTGGTTTTAACTGCCCACATCTGTCAGAAGACAGTTATTGCTGCCCTCCCTCTTGCTGCTGAGAAGGAATCTGTCATTCGGATATAATCCTATCTGTTGTCTTGCCGGGGTGAAGTGGTGGTGCGGGGCTCTTGTTTAGGAAGGGTTTGACGTGACGCACAGTCCCTAGTTGCCTCTCTGGGTTTGGCCTGCCCTCTTTGAGTCCCTGGGCTGGCCTCACTGAGGTCTGCTGCTGTTTCTCGTCCCCAGTGGGGGAAAGCTCCCAGCCCTAGACCCAGATGGGCTTGTCCAGACAGACTCTTGCTTTAGAGAGTGCAGAGGCCTGACTTTGTCCAGGCCGCACGGTCGGTCGGAGCCAGTGGCGGGTGATGGCATCTGGTGCAGACCCTGCCTGTCCCCCAGGCTCGTGGTGGCAGTGGAGGAGGCCTTCACCCACATCAAGCGGCTGCAGGAGGAGGAGCAGAAGAACCCCAGGGAGGTGATGGACCCCCGCGAGGCTGCCCAGGCCATCTTCGCATCCATGGCCCGAGCCATGCAGAAGTATCTGCGGACCACCAAGCAGCAGCCTTACCACACCATGGAGAGCATCTTGCAGCACCTGGAGTTTTGCATCACGCATGACATGACGCCCAAGGTAGCCTGCCGCAGCCCCTTGCCACGTCACGTCCCTGTCCGTGCTTCTCTGCTTAGTCCCCATCCCTCCGTCTCCCAGCTCCACCTCCTCCGTACAGTCTCTTCTCATCCCTACCCCGGCTACCTTGACCGCAGTTGGCTGGGGCAAAGGGGGGGCTTCAGAACTACTAGGGAGCCTGGTGCGAGCCTGTCATCCCAGTACTTGGGAGGCTGAGACGGGAGGGTGGCAGGTTCGTGGCTAGTCTTAGCAACTTAGCAAGGTCCTCCACAACTTAGACCCTGTTTCAAATTAAAAAGTAAAATAGGGCTGGGGGTGTAGCTTGGAGGTAGAATGCCCCTGCGTTTACTCCCCAGTACACCTCACACACACACAAAACAACTTAGGGGAATGGTTGAGATATAGTTTTCATCCTTATAAGGACTCTGGAATTTCCAGATCCCAAATCCCACCGTAGCGCCTTTCCTCCCTTCAGCTCCTCCCGCTGGTCTTTGGCCTGTGCTCATTTCCAGCTGTTGCCCCCACCCAGCTCCACGGTCAGCTCCCTCGAATGGCTTCCCGGAGCCATCCTCAGTGAACAGATGGCTGACCATGCTGCACTGTAACCTTAAGCCCCTGGCTGCATCCTAGTGCAGACCTGCTGGGCTCTAGTTACACACCTGTATGGGGAGGAGGGCAGGAAGGAAGAATGCGGGAGGACTTGTCCAGATTACAACCAGAGGATGGGGGCCAGGGGAGCCGAGTTCCAGTCCTGACTCTGTGGAGCCACACCACTTCTGTGGGCGCCATCTTCCTCATCTATAAGGGAGTTTCTCCTCCTCCTCCTCCTCCTCCTCCTCCTCTTCCTTCTCCTCCTTTGTGGTACTAGAGATTGAACCCAGGGGCATTCTACCTCCGAGCTACACCCCTAGTCCTTTTTATTTTTTACTTTGAAACAGGGCCTTGCTAAGTTGCTGAGGGTCACGCTAAGTTGCTGAGGCTGGCCTCGAACCTGTGATCCTCCTGTCTCAGTCTCCAGAGTCCTGGGATGACAGGTGTGTGCCATTGCACCTGACTTCATAAAGCCGTTTCTGCTCTGACTCTCTGAGAGAGTCAGAACTAGCATGTCTGAGATGCTAGTTCACACGTGTAGAGTGAGCTCGGGGCATGTCGGCTGTTTTGGGAAGCTGTCTCCTGGCGCACCGTAGGCAGGCGAGAGGGATTCCTAGGCAGCCCCTTCTCCCCTCCTCAGGCCTTCCTGGAGCGGTACCTGGCAGCCGGACCCACCATCCAGTACCACAAGGAACGCTGGCTGGCCAAGCAGTGGACGTTGGTGAGCGAGGAGCCGGTGACCAGCGGGCTGAAGGACGGCATTGTTTTCCTCCTGAAGCGCCAGGACTTCAGTCTGGTAGTTAGCACCAAGAAGGTGCCATTCTTCAAACTCTCTGAGGAATTCGTGGATCCCAAGTCGCACAAGTTTGTCATGAGGCTGCAGTCGGAGACCTCGGTGTGACCGTGTGGCCACAGGGGCGTGGGGGGCCCTGGGGGTTTCTGTGGGGTGCAAGGGGGCTTGGCTCTCAGGCCCAGCCAGGACTCCTGCCCTTCTTCCTCTTGCTCTTGTTTACTTGAATTGACTTACCCTCCCCTTGACCCCTCCCCGTTCCTTATTTTACCCCTTGTGAACCTCAGAGACCACCCTGCTGTTAACAGTACCTGGGACCCCGTCCCCCTTTTGTATCGCTCCAGGCCCTGCAGGACTCAGTGCCTCTCTCCCCTTCGGCCCCAAACTTTTCCGATGATTGCCCCTTTAGAAAGGGCCCAGGCCCTCTTGATTGTACCCTCATCTCTGCTCTCAAGCCCAAGTTCTTTAGCAGTTCTCACCAGGAGCCCCCAACAGGGTTCTCTGGGGGGTACCTATACGACCCCAGAGAGCCACGGTGCCAAACTCCTCCGGGGCGGTAGCCGCCCCCTCTCGCCCCTCACCTGCTCATAGCAACCCGGAGTTCTGGGGCAAGGATGCTCCTGCCACATGGCCCGGTTAGGAATCCCCCTGCGATAGCACCACTTGCCGCCCTCCCCGTTGTCACGTAGCCAGAGCAAGGAAGATTCCATCCTGTACCGCCATCTCCACCTGCTGCTTCGGTGTGCATGGCTAAGTGTGACCGCAGGCAGAGGCCCTGGGCCGGGTCTAGTGTGTCTTTCTGTACAGCTCCCAAGGGGAAGTGCACAATAGATGCCTAGGGTCGGAGAGACCTTTGTCATTGACCCCTGTCCCTGAACCTGCCCGGTCATTCTGACCCTTCCCCATGAAGCACAGACTCCTGTACAGCGAGCCGTGGCCTGCAGACCCTGACCAACCCCGTGGTCTTGGGTGTTTCTCCGTCCTGCCCCAGCCACCCCAGTCCTGCTGACCTCTCTCTGCGCCAGGGACCTGCTGCCTCGACTCTTCGTGGGGAGGAGCCCGGCAGCTTCTCCTCGTTCCCTGCCTTAAGTCCAGTTCTTTGCCTCAGGGGTCTGTTTTCCTTGGACTTCCAGGGTCCCCTCCTTCTCCCTCCCTGCCTGGTTCTCTGGGCTCTACATTTGGGTGAGGGACCAGGATTATGCCTTTTGTGGGTACTTAGCCCCTCACCCCATTTTTGTTTCCACAGCCTTTGCACCCAATACCAACTCTCAATAGTTTAGCTCTCCTTCTGAGCAAAATTCACTGGCCCTCTGATCCATATTTTCAGAGTAAATTTGAGCCTATACGTAGGTTACTGTTAAAATCATGTAGTTTTCACCAAGTGGAACAGAAATAGGAAATAACCTGTATACATACATCCTTCCAGGGTGTACATGGAGGCCGGTCCTGACGGCTGGGTGGAGCATGCCCCTGGGCTTGTTTTCTAACTCATGATGCCCCCATGGGCCCTTCTTTTCCCTGGAGAATTTTCTGGTACATGCCTTGTCAAGCGTACCCCGGGGTAAGATGCCCGTTGAAGTCTCCTGGGAGGCTTTCTGTAGTGGCAGCTGGGGAGTGGTGGAGCCTAGCAATATAGCTTCTCCTGTCCTTTCTGAAAAGGAACATCTGTCCACCTGCCAGTGACTGGAGAGGGTTCATCAGCCAGTGCCTGTCCTCTCCCCACGGGAGGGCTTGCGGGGCTGATTTCCGCAGGGCCCCGAGGTTAGCTTTGGGCCGGGTCTGGGGGTTCTTGGATAGGCACGTGTGAAATACATCCTATCCTGGGGGGCTGGGAAAGGTATCTTTTCTTCAAAAAACAAACCTGGTTTCAGAGGAGTCCCTTCTGGGTCACATAAATACCTCACTATCCTGGAAAACAGGGCCCGATGGTCATCGGGGTCATCCCCCTTGTAGGCAGGAGTGGGGTGAGGTGTGGTTTGAGGAAAGGGTCGGGGGGGGCAGAAGGCAGGTGTTGGGGATCCCCCAGGTTAGGGGCTGGGGGAGTGTTTATTTTAAGAACCTGCCATGTTTTTAATCACTGTGATTTTTTCATTCCTTTTCCCTAAGACAAAGCTAATTCCCCCCCTAACCCTCTCTCTGTCTAAGCACGAAGGGCTGTGTCAGAATTTGGGTCACGTTCCAGTCCTCTGCGTCACAACTGTGGTATCTTTGTCTTCCTTGGTTGTTGTCATTACTATGTTTGGAAACGTGGGGATGCATCGTCCGGCGTGTGGCTGCGTGTGTCTCTTTCTTCTCCCGCGTGTGCGATGTCGTCTTCATGCTGTGAACCGCGGTGGGGTGGGCAGCGCTTGCACCAGGCCGGTGCCCGCCAGCACTGGGTCATCTTGTCTCCTCTGCAAGGCTGTACCCACCCTACATCCCCAACATGGGGCGCTGTGCTGGCCCTTCCAGCAGCCTTGCCTATCTCTGGGACTGTGGGGCACCCTAGCTCATCCCCCAGACACCTACCCGGGCTTCCCGTCCATGCCCTTGGAAACTTGTCCCTCCCTGCACACCAGGACACTGTCTCAGACCTTCACCTACCTCGCCGCTCTGTTGCCTGCTGTGCCCATGGGTCCCCTCCTCCTGAACTAGTCCTCTGTTCTCCTTTCTGGCCCTTTGGTCCCTCACTTTCTCTCCCTATCCCTCTCCATTTCAGCCCCAAGTGTTTGCTGCCCCAGCCCCCAGTCATCTCAACATTCCCTCTGGGACCCTGGAGCTTCTGTCTCCAGGGTCTGCACGTCTCTTTGCTGACCCAGATGAGCTCCGTGGCCCCTTTCTGGTGTCTGTCAGTCTGTCCTCCCTCTGCCCTCCCCGCGGGGCAGTCTCTGCTGATGGACTCAGTCCTGGTGTGTGATTGTCGTGACTTGTTCTTCTTTACGCAGAAGGAAGGGGCTTTGCCAGTCCCTTCCAAGTGAGATTCTAAATGTAGAATTTTCCACTGTTGGATCTAGATTTTTTTTTAAATTTTCTTCCCCCCTCCCCCTTTTCTTTCTTTTTCTTTTTGGTTACAGAGCTGAGACCTTGTGCATGCATGTAGAAAATTGTAAAATGTAAATTTTTTTTAATATATAAAAAGCTGTTTTTACAGTTTGCAGTGGATCTAAACATTATGGCAATTTTAGGGATTTTTTTTCTTAAACATAGGAACTAAAACTGTACAAATTTTTTATATATAAAATAAAGACTTTTGACTTTTGTGGGGGCATTCTGTTGCTTTTCTTTTTCTTTCTTTCTCCCCCACCCCCTAGACCCCCAGTAATGGGAGCAAAAAGGGTCAGGGAAGAGTGGGCGCAATGTGTCCTTGTCTGGGCGTGAGCGGGCGGCAGGGGGCAGTGTGGGGCCAGTGTAAACCTTCATTTTGTGGAAATGAAAAAGGAAAAGGAAAAAGGAAATTGCTTGTTCTGAACCCTTGATCGGGAGGAGAGAGCAATGGAGGCATCCTCATTTCCAGGGACAATGGTGTCAGGATGTCAGGATGAGGAGAAAGGAAAGGGTTGCTCCCTGGGTAGGTCCTGATCGTTTTTGCATGGCCTCCAGTGAGGGCAGAGGAGATCTGAGAGGGGTTTCTTGTTTTTGTTTGTTTGTTGGTGCTGGGGACTGAATGTAGGGGCATTCAACCCCTGAGCCACACCCCAGCTCTTTTTATTTTTTTTTGTTTTGAAATAGGGTCTTGCCAAGTTGCTGAGGCTGGCCTCGAACTTATGATCCTTCTGTCTCAGCCTCCCAAGTACTGGGATAACAGGCGTGCACCACTGTGCCTGCCTCAGAGTGTGGTTTCTTAAATGTCTTAGGAGTTTCAGGGGATAGGGGTGATTTCAGTCAATAGTAACCACTTCTCACATTTCATCGGTAAAAAAAAAAAAAAAAACCAAAGTATAGCTCTCATTTTATTTTACTTTTTTTTTTTAAATTAGAAAAATTAGCCGAGTGTGGTGGCGCATGCTTGTAATCCCAGTACTTGGGAAGCTGAGACAAGAAGATTGCAGGTTCATGGCCAATCTCAGTTACTTAGTGAGGCCCTCTGCAACTTAGACCCTGTTTCAAAATAAAGAATAAAAAATAGAGCTGGAAGCCGGGCATGGTGGCACACACTTGTAATCCCAGTATTTGGGAGGCTGACATGGGAGGATCCGGGTTCGGGGCTAGCCTCAGCTACTTAGTGAGGCCCTCAGCAACTTAGTGAGACCCTGTTTCAAAATAAAGAATAAAAAAAATAGGGCTGGGGGTGTAGCTCGGAGGTAGAATGCCCCTGGGTTCAATCCCCAGTACGGCAAAAAAAAAAAAAATTAGAAAAATTACTTATTTCTGCACCTTTCATACATCTCATTGTTCAGGAAACAGTCTTGATATGTATGTGACCTGGCATACCGTCACACACACACCCAGCCCTTAAAGACTAAGCCCCATCCGCGAGGCTGGTGAACAGCCCAGAGCTCTCAGCTCATGTGATCTTGCTCCTGCTTTTACATTAATATTTATTTATTTATTTATTTATTTATGGAGCTGGACATTCAACCCAGGGGCATTCTACCTCCAAGCTACATCCCCAACCCTTTTTTTTTTTTTTTTTTTGGTACCGGGGATTGAACCCAGGGGCGTTCTACCTCCGCGCTACACCCCCGGCCCTGTTTTTTATACTTTATTTTGAAACCGGGTCTCATGAAGTTGCGGAGGGCCTCACTAAGTAGAGAGAGAGAGAGAGAGAGAGAGAGACAGGGAGAGAGAGAGAGAGAGAGAGCTGAGGATGGCCGCAAACCCGGATCCTCTGGTCTCGCCTCCCAAAGTACTGGGATTACAAGCGTGCGCCACCACACCCGGCCATCCCCAGCCCTTCTTATTTTTTATTTTAAAACAGGATCTCTCTAAGTTGCTGAGAGTCTCACTAAACTGCTGAGGCTGTCCTTGAAACTGCGATCCTCCTGTCTCAGCCTCCCAAACACTGGGATTACAGATGTGCGCTACCACGCCCAGTTTACATTAATTTATTTTATTTTTTGGCACTAGGGATTGAACCCAGGGGCATTTCTACCTCCAAGCTACACCCCAGCCCTTTTCATTTATTTTTTATTTTTGGTTTTGGGGGTTGAACTCAGTGGCATTCTACCTTCGAGCTACATCCTCAGCCCTTTAAAAGTTTTTTTTTTTTTTTTTAAATTTTGGAACAGGGTCTTGCTAAGTTGCTGAAGTTTACGCTAAGTTGCCCAGGCTAGCCTTGAACCTACTATCCCTGTCTCAGCCTCAGCAACTTAGTGACTCTCAGCAACCCAAAAAAATAAGTCTGGGAGTGTAGCTCAGTGGTTGAACTGGGTTTAGTCCCCAGTACCAGAAAAAAATAAATAAAAATTGTCCTCAAGTCTCTCCCGTGAGAAGAAAAACACTTCCTTTGAACCTGCACCCCACGCTCACCGCCCTGTTTTGTTAGCTAGGTTTTTGGAGGAAACATTCCATTTGCTGTTTTCATTATACCTCAGAGTCAACTTTTAACTTACTGTGACCAAATTTCCACCCAGCATGTCTTTGAAATTATCCTTGAACTAACAGGGGTGACTTTTAGTATAAGTCTTTGTTCAGTGCCTGTGATGTTCCCAGCTTTGTGCTGAGGTGTGTTGGCTGGTATTGGATATGAGCCGGGTGTGGTGGTTCACACCTGTCATCCCAGAACTTGGGAAGCTGAGACAGGAGGATCGCCGGTTCGAGGACAGTCTCAGCAAGTAGTGAGACTCTCAGTAACCTAGAGAGACCCTGTTTCAAAATGAAAATAAAAAAAAAAATAGGGCTGGGGATGTAGCTTGGAGGTACAATGCCCCCTGGGTTCAATCCCCAGTACCACACACCCACACACACAAAAGATATTGGCTAGGGACCTGCCCTCACGAGCTAAACTTGTGGACCCTTGAGGAGTTTGTTTAGCATCATGGACCTCTTCCCTAAGGCTGGCCCCAGGGATGAACAGACTCGAAGCCAGGTCTCAATGGTTATCTCTGGGGCCATATTTTCTTTAGGGGTTTGCTGAAATTTTGTAAAAATGAGAATCCCAACCATTTTTCACAAAACAAAGGGTGCTTGTAACTCTTAGCTGGAAGGGAGGGGACATTTTCAGTGGAAATACTTCACACGTGACTGAAAACAGGGACTCAGCGGATTGTCAGGATCATGGCTGGACTTCCTGACGTTGCTAACCCTATGTGACTGTCTAGCTTTCATCTTGGAAATGTAGTCAAGAGAGGCCGGGCTCACAAATCATCCTGGTATTTGGGAGCCTTAGACAGGAGGATTACAGGTTTAAGGCCAGCCTCAGCCACTTAGCAAGACCCTGTTTCAAAATGGAAAGGGCCGGGGGTGTAGATCAGAGGTAGAATGCCCCTGGGTTCAATTCCTAGAAAAAAACAAAAAAGCAAGCAAGCAGGGGGCTTGGTGCTCTGGGTGAAGTGGCATAAAGGTCTTAGACCCTTTCGTTTTAGTTTTGTTACTGGGTTTCTTTTTTTTGGGGGGGCAGTTTAATGTCCTCTACAGAACTGAAAAGCAGCTCCTTAAACTCCTGTTAATTTGTGGGGGGTTTTTTCTTTTCTTTTTTTTGTGTGTGGTACTGGGGATTAAACCCATAAGCATTCTACCTTCGAGCTAAATTAGGGTCTTGCTGAGTTGCTGAGGCTGTCCTCGATTCTGTGATCCTTCTGTCTCAGCCTCCCAAGTACTGGGATTAAAGTGTGTGCCACCATGCCCGGCTACCAGCAAACTATTCTTTTTTTTTTTTTTTTTTGCGGTACCGGGGATTGAACGCAGGGGCGTTCTACCTCCGGCTACGCCCCCGGCCCTATTTTTTATACTTTATTTTTGAAACAGGGTCTCACGAAGTTGTGGAGGCCCTCACTAGGTAGAGAGAGACAGAGAGAGAGAGAGAGAGAGAGAGAGAGAGAGAGACAGGGAGAGAAAGAGAGAGAGAGCATTTGTGCGCGAACCCGGATCCTCCGGTCTCCGCCTCCCAAAGTACTGGGATTACAAGCGTGCGCCACCACGCCCGGCAACCAGCAAACTATTCTGATATCACTTTTCCAAAAGGGTCGTCTCCCTCTGGTAGATATCCTGTAAGAGAAACGCTTTGGTTGAAAACAATTCGAAGTCTGAGCTCTTCAGTTGTATCTTGTCCCATTTTGCTTTGGGGCCTAATTAGCTCATGTTGCTGCTTGAACGATGGCAAATGTTAACACTGGGAGAGTCAGCCAGGCATGGTGGTGCATGCCTCTAATCCTAGTACATGGAAGAATGAGACAAGGAGGATCGCAGGTTCAAGACCGGCCTCAGCAACATAGTGAGACCCTCAGTTAGCAACTTAGTGAGACCCTGTTTCAAAATAAAGAATAAAAAAATAGGGCTGGGGTGTAGCTCAGAAGCAGAATGCCCCCGGGGTTCAATCCCCAGTACCGCAAAAAAAAAAAAAAACAACAACTTAGCAAGACCCTGTTTCAAAATAAAAATTAAAAAGGGGGTGGGGTGGGGGTGTAGCTCAGAGGTAGAATGCCCCTGGGTTCAATCCCCAGTACCCCCCCCAAAAAAATCCCAGACTGGAAGAGTATATTTTTAGGGTAGCCAAGATACTACGTGTGTTACTATAATGGTAGATATCTTCATTATACATTTGTCCAAACCCATACAACATCAAGAGTGAAATGTACATCAAATGTACTGAGCCAGGTGTGGTGGCGCACGCTTGTAATCCCAGTACTTGGGAGGCTGAGACCGGAGGATCCGGGTTCGCGGCCAGCCTCAGCTACTTAGTGAGGCCCTTCGCAACTTAGCGAGACCCTGTTTCAAAATAAAGAATAAAAAATAGGGCTGGGGGTGTAGCTCAGAGGTAAAATGCCCCTGGGTTCCATCCCCAGTACCGCAAAAAAAAAAAAAAAAGTATTGAGACAGGGACTGCATGGGTTAGGTCTGGGTGAGATTTTGGCCCCAGACCTGTAGCTTCCCTCCCTTGAGAATTCACCTCAGGAGGTATAGGAATCAGGGTACACCATTTAATAGGGGTCTCAAAAGTGTCACCACACCCTGGTACTCACACTGGGCCCTGGCTGTTGCCACCATGAGCTATTGACAAATCACTGTTGCTGCTACACTTGCTGTTCCCCATCTGCAGCTTCAAATATTGCAACTTCTTGCTGCTGCTGGTGGCACAGCTCTGCAGGCGTGACAGGCTCTTCATCGCACCTCTCTTCCTGCTCATGGCCACTGCCCTCAGCTTTGCTGGTATTACAGTTTTGCAAGCATTGCTTGCCAGCTCCCACTCTCCTGCTCCTAGCTACTGTTTTGCTCTGCTCTCAGGAGCTCAGCTTATATAGCATGGTCTGGTCATCTTAGTACCACGAGAGCCCAAAATTTGTATGAGCAAACTCAGATGTGTCAGGAGATAAGGTGGCTTAACTTAATGGTGGTTCCTGTTAGTGTCAGTTCTCCTTCACACGTGAATGGGCAGTTTTTGTTTTTTGTGGTACTGGGGATTGAACTCAGGAGCATTCTATCACTGAGCAACACCTTCAGCCATTTTTTAAAATTTATTTGTGCTGGGGATTGAACCCAGGGGGCATTCTACCTCCAAGCTATACCCCAACCTTTTATGTTTTCTAATTTTGAAACAGGGTCCAGGTAAGTTGTTGGGGGTCTAAGTTTCTTAGGCTGGTCTTGAACCTGTGATCCTGTTTCTGCCTCCCAAGTACTGGGATTACTTCTAAAAAACACCATCCTGTCTATTCATAGTGAGGCAGGGACTCACTATGCCCTTGCCCCAGCAACAGGTTAAGCTGGGGCAAGGTCTCAACCTGTAGTTTATCTCGGCTCTTGTCTCCAAGAGCCAGAAGAATTTAGGAGACACAGGAATCAGGGCACGGCATTTAATAGGAGACAGGAAAAGGGAGCAGGGCTCCCACACAGGAGAGGGTCACCGTGCCCCACGGGGCGTTGGTTGCCATTGTTGCTACTTCTGTTTTCCTGGTGTTACAGTCCATGAGCTTGCTTGCCACCCGCACTGCTCTTTTCTTCCTGCTCATAGCCACTGCTAAGCTTATGCTAGTCTTTGGTCTCTGCTTCTCTCCTGTGTTAGAGTCTAGCTTTTATACCCTGGCAACTCTTCTGATTGGTTCTCAGATCTGAGCCCTGATTGGTCCTTAGATCTGAGCCCTGATTGGTCCTTAGATCTGGGCCCTGATTGGTTCATTTCCAATCACTCTTTGGAATCCCTGATCAGCCTTGACCTAGAAGAGGTCAAGCTCTCTCAGGGAGAGCTGCTGGCCCAGCCCCTTATCCAAACTTGACACCCTTTATCCTTTATCATTAGTAATCAGGACACACCCTTTATGGGATAGATCATAAAATATGAAAACCTCAAGATTCATCAGTGCTTCCACTGCCTTTAATTTCTTCCAGTATTAAAGGAGGGCAGCTGGGTGTGGTGACACATATCTGGTACTTGGGAGATGAGGCCAGGAGGATCACAGGTTCGAGGCCAGCCCCACCAACTTAGCATGGCTCTTAGCAACTTAGCAAGACCCTGTTTCCAAATAAAAAATAAAATAGGGCTGGGGGTGTAGCTCGGAGGTAGAATGCCCCTGGGTTCAATCCCCAGGACCACAAAACAAAAAACTGGTAAAAGAATTGCAGCAGTTTATGAATCCAAAGTACACCGGCCTGACACTCTGTCCATAAGTCTAGTGGTTGTGAATGTTATAGTAAGTAAAAGGAGAGTACTCTCTTCAAATGCATTATCAGCGAGTTGGCCCTGGAGATGTCTGGTTACTAATGGCCTTGTACTTGTGAGACACCCACGTAATGGATAAAGCCACATTAAGCTATCATAAAGCATCAAGGGCAATTCATTCTCAGGTTCTTGAAGCCCTAACTCAATGGGTTTAAATCAAGTTTCACTCCCACAAGACATTGCTTGAACTTTACTGAGCAGAGTGTAATCAAATCAAGCCATTAATAAGGCCTGGGTTTTAGATCCATGCCTCACAGAGTAAGGAAATACATTCCCACCCATTTCAGTAGCTACTCGCTATGAATCAGTTGTTCCTTAGACAGTGAGACAACCAAATAATCCACCTTTTCCTTAAGTTTCACACCAAGAGGACACTTACGGGACACTCCTAATGGTATCCAGAGACCAAGCACTGCTGGCCGGTCTTCTGCTCTAATCCTGACTATACAAATCTCACAAGTTTCCAGAATTTTCCCAAGAAAGTTCCATTCTAAAGCTGGGTGTGGTGGTACACGCCTGTAATCCCAGTACTTGGAACACTGAAACAGGCCGATCGCAGGTTTGAGGACAGCCTCAGCAAGGAACTAATAGGGCTGGGGGTGTAGCTTGGAGGTAGAATGCCCCCAAGTTCAATCCCCAGTACAAAACAAACAAACAAAATTCCATTCTACAATAACTGGTGGAAGTAATTTCCAGAGGGATGGTACTCGCTAAGCCGCACCTGGTTCTCCATTTGCCTTATCCCTGAAATCTCTATTCCAGCCCCAAAGTGGACTCACAACTTTTCACTTACTTTGCCCCTAGCATAACCAAGACCTTTCCTTCAGCAAAAATTCCATGCTTGCCCTAAGAGGTGAGGTTTTTCCTTGGAACCCCAATAGGTCTACCACATTCGAATTCAACCCTGGATGCCGCGCATTGGAGCAATGTACCATGGACAGGGGAGCTGGAAGTGTTCTCTCTGTGTGGTAGCCAGATCGAGGCAGTCTCTGTGTGTACCTAATTTTCTTCCACAGTGACCCAACTGTATGCATTCTTGCTGCTTTCTATGATGTTGTTCCTTGTCCAATGCATCACAGACAGGAGAGCTGGAAATGCTGAAGCTTTATTTAAGAATTAATGGGTAAAACCCTTAACTGTCATTGGAGCCCCTCATCCACTGCAAGCTAATGAGTAGGCCAAATAATAGTGTAGTCAGCTGTGGATCCCTGTGGTGGACGGAAGGAGAGTGGCCATTAGTTTGCCAGGCTTCCCATCCCTCACATCGGGCTACTCCAAGCTCAGCAAACCCATCACATGACTCATGGGGAATGCCTCAATTTTAACTCCATCAATACGACCCCAGTTTGGAGCTAGGATTTGATAGACAAATGAGACTCCTCTCCATGTGTGTTGTGAGTCAACTTTCCATTGTCAAGACCAACATACCTGATAAGCAATGTAGAGGAGGAGAAGTTGGTTTTGGCTCACTGTTTCAGAGGTTCAGTCCATGGTCGGTGAACTCTATTTCTCTGAGCCTGAGGCAGAACAGCATGGCGGCAGAGCGTAGTAGAGGAAAGCTGTTCAGCTCATGGCAGCGGGGAAGGAGAGAGAGAGAGGAGCTGGGGAGAAGATAAACCCAGGCCACACCCCCAGTGATCTACTTCCCCAACTAGATCCCACCCCCCACTAATCCATTCAACCATCAATGGATTCACACACAGATGAGGTCCAAGCCCTCATAAGCCAATCGCTTCCTCAAAGCCCCACCTCTGAACACTTGAGTCTTAGAGGACATTCTAGCCGGGCGTGGTGGCGCACGCTTGTAATCCCAGTACTTTGGGAGGTGGAGACCGGAGGATCCGGGTTCGAGGCCAGCCTCAGCTCTCTCGCTCTCTCTCTCCCTGTCCCTCTCTTTCTCTCTCTCTCTCTCTCTCTCTCTCCTTAGTGAGGCCCTCCGCAACTTCGTGAGACCCGGTTTCAAAATAAAGTATAAAAAATAGAGCCGGGGGCGTAGCGCGGAGGTAGAACGCCCCTGCATTCAATACCCAGTACCGCAAAAAAAAAAAAAAAAAGAAAAGAAAAAGAGGATATTCTAGATCCAAATCATAACCATATGCTACTGTATCTGTGGCAGGATCATAATCTTGACTTCGTTTTCCACACTGGAGTTGACCTTTTTGAGTAACAAAGACACAGGGTGGAGGTGGGTTTTGGCCAGTGCAACTGTGTAGTTACAGCCTGAGGTTTAGATTAGAGAAGAATGCACACCCTCTTTCCATATCGGTCACATTTGCATGTGGTCCTCATAAGGAAACTCAACAGTAGAAAACCACTGATGGGTTTTAACTGCTGGACTACATTTTCTGGGGTTTACCAACGGCACTACATGAGATAGGTAATCATTCATGACTAGTCCAGACACTACAAATAGAGTCACACATACTTATGCAAACATCTTGAAAAGGGCATTTTCTGAGTAAAATAATAATGTTAATTAAGCGAGGAAAGGGTAATCTATAGGCTCACTGTTAGTGTTTGTTTTCATTTTGATTTTTTGAATTAGGATTTGATTTCTTTTGAGATTCTGGAATCGTATTTGGCTGTAGACTATGGCGGGAGTTGCCCTGTGTAGTTTTTATAACCAACAAAGGGTTAACCCAACAACAACAACAACAAAAATAGTCTCATAGATTAGACCCAAATATCTGTGTCATCCTGGCTAAGGGAATCTTAGGAATTTTTCACAACGATGCTGCTGGGCACTTTGATTTTGGGGAGGCCCGTTGCATTCTTTTTAATTCACCCAACAGTACCAGCCAAACAATAATATAAACTTGAGGTTCTCACCTGATATGCTATGCTTAAGTTTTTATATGACTTGCCTTCTTTCCACATGCCTGGATTTTTTTATTTTCTTTTAAATTGAAAATAATTGTTGAAAGCTGGCTGTGGTGCATGCATGTAATCCCAGTATTTGGGAGGCCGAGACAGGAAGATCACAGGCTTGAGGCCAGCCTCAGCAACCTAGCAAGACCCTGTTTCAAAATTAAAAATCAAAAGGGCTGGGGGATGTAGCTCGGAGGTAGAATGCCCCTGGGTTCAGTACCCAGTACCAAAAAAAGAAAAAGAAAAAAAAGGTTCATTGAAACTAAATGTAAGATCACCTGGGGATTTTAAGCTTCCTTCCTGTTCTAGATTTAAGCCGAGCTTTCAGCCTTTGGTGCCTCTTACTAATGGTAGTGGGGTAGGGTGGAGTGGGGTGTCTCGGGGTGGGTGGGGACTCAGCACAGTTCATCCTGTTTTCATAGTAGGTGCCACCCATTTCCTATTTATTTTCTAATGTTCTATGTAGAAATAGTTTGTACAGCTTTGATTTTTAAAAAAGGAGTTTCAGAGCAGAAAAACCAAGCTATCTGCAGGCCCCAGGGAGGCAGAGACCCACTGTAGTCTAAGCAGCTGCCACAGTCAGGAAAGAGACCTTGCATGCTGGAGCTGCTGCCCCTGGTCCCTGGGAGGGTCGTGTGGCCACAGCTCATCAATACCCATGAGGTGCTGGGCGTGGTGGCGCATGCTTGTAATCCCAGTACTCTGGGAGGCAGAGATTGGAGGATCCAGGTTCGCGGCCAGCCTCAGTGCTCTGTCTCTCTCTCTACCTAGTGAGGCCCTCCGCAACTTCGTGAGACCCGGTTTCAAAATAAAGTATAAAAAAATAGGGCCGGGGGTATAGCGCAGAGGTAGAACGCCCCTGGGTTCAATCCCTGGTACTGCAAAAAAAAAAGAATACCCACGAGGCATGAGGTTGGGCTGGTTGACCTGTAGGTGACTTTGTGAAAGGCCTTGTTCTCTTTAGTTCAAGGATCTCAAGTTTGCACTAGGAGATTGGAGGTGGGAAGAGTGTAGCATTCAATTCTCTGATAAGAAACTCAGGTGTTCCTCTCATGTCTGAGATCCTGTTGAAGGCACAGGTGGTTCTATCCTAAATCTTAGTCGGTCACAGTGGGTTGCACCTGTAATCCCAGTACTTGGGAGGCTAAGACAGGAGGGTTGCAGGTTTGAGGCCAGTTTAGCAACTTAGCAAGACCCTATTATAAAAAAATAAAAAGGGCTGGGGATGCAGTTCAGAGGTAGAATGCCCTTGGGTTCAATCCCCAGTACCAAGAAAAAAACCCCAAAATTAAAAAAAAAACAAAAAAGCACAAAACCTAACAAACCAAAACAAAACTCAAAACAAACAAACAAAGCCACTAACTCCTGCTGGCTGTTCTGCCTCGTGTCCTCAGGGTTGCTTCTGTGAAGAATGATTTCCTGTGAACCGATGTAGACATGTCAACGGGTAGCACTTGTGATGGTCACAGGACTTCACAGGGAATCCTGGGCTTTTTCCAATCATGTTCACATGTCTTCGCTTCTGCCTTTCTGAAACCCTCTGAAGAAATGTGACAGAAGGCACGAGGACTCATGATATGACTGTAATCGATCAGTCCTTTACAGAGTGGCAGGCATCGTGCTAAGCTCTCCACGCACCTTGCCACAATAGTCATTTACATCTGTATGCACCTTCAGACACGTTTATTTTTCGAATCCTGGCGTTATAATCATCCATGATAGTGGGGTTCGTTGCTACATATTCGTGCATGCTCATAACATACATTTCTTAGCAACTCTGTATGATAGGTAGGATTACAACCCTTGCTTTACAGATGAGGGAATCAATGCTGCAATAAATTAAGTAACTGGGTCAAGGGGGTGCACCTTATACGTGGCAAAGCTGGGATTCAAACCTACGTCTGCTATCCACAGATCCCAGTATTTAACCACTAGACTACACCCCTATTTCTACAGAAATGGGGTGAAGGGCCCCCGAAATGATCTCAGAACCCAGGTAGGAGCCCAGTTACTTATCTGACAACATAGCTTTCCTAGCTCCTCATCAGTGCTCCTTCTCTCCCTGACATTTTATGCGAAATGTAACATCCACACACCAGGTTGCAGAAACTCATACCTAGAGTTTTTGTTGCTCCGACTTTGACCCATGCCAATGGTAACTTCATGTTTTAATATGCTATGTCCTCTTTTGATGAACTATATTCATTCATATTTAGCGAGCTATTTTAATGAACAACTGTATCTTTGTTTGATGAACTAGTTGAAAGAGAAAGCCCTATTATAACCTAGCATAACACCACTGCTCCTCCTTTCCCCAGCCCCACGGAAAGCCCTATGCTGACTTTTGGGATAATCATTTCTTTTTCTTGTAGTTTAACAATCGTGTTGGCATCCCTAAAGAATATAGCTTAATTTTGCTTATGTCTCCGTGTAAGTGGATCATACCGCACGCATTCCTTCGTGACTTGCATTTTTCATTCAACTTTGCTTGTGAGATGGATCTGGATTCGTGCGTGTGGCTATGCTTTTTGTGGTTGTATACTATTCCACTATATGAATCAGTCACAGTTTATTTGTTCACTCTGTCTCACTCTACTTGGGTTCTCCATCAGAAGAATCAGATAAAGGGACATTGGCACAGTAACAAGACTTTATTCTTAGGCTTAAGCATAAGGGAGGCAGCCTGTGGGGGACAGAAATCCCACACTGACTCAGACCAAGGACAGAGCTGTACGGCTTTGATGGCACCTGCAGGGCAGGCGAGGATGCTGACTCCTGGTGTCATGGCGTGCAGAGGTGGTTAGTTACACTTGCGGTCTTCATGCAGATCACATCTCACCACCACTATCTCAGCACTTCTTCCCACCTCCTCTGTGATTTGTTATTGTGCTAGTAAAGGTAACCATAGGTTACCTTTTACCTGATTATTCTGCACATGTGTTTGTCCCTCACTACCTAGACTCTGCCCCTTATACCCTGGGAGAGTTCTTAGTGTTATGTTCAGAACAAGGTGGACTAGTGTGTGGGGTTGGATTTTAGTCACCTTGTCTTGTCTGGCACTGGCTTCTTGGTATTTCTGCTGACTACATAGTCTCAGAAGACTGGGTGGGCATCACAACCTCCCGTCTACCTGAGCTGTGACCTCAGTCCTTGGACAAAACACTAGGCCTAATTTTTTTTGCCTTCTTAGTAGACGGATTGTAAGGGTTGAGTGAGAAGTGTCGGAAGAATTTTGAAACCTTGTGAGGTTATGGAAACAAGATGTGTAGTTATTACCATCACCTCAGCCTCCCAGTTTCACAACTGGCTACATAATTTGTGGGACTTATTGCAAGATGTAAACAGAACCCTTGTTAAAATATTATTTTCTGTGGTACTGGGGATTGAGCCCAGTGGCATTCTACCTCTGAGCTACATCCCTAACCTATTTTTTTTTTTGAAACAGGGTCTCGCTAGGTTAATAGGTTGATGAAAGTCTCACTACTTGCTGAGATTGTCCTCAAACCTGCAATCCTCCTGTCTCAGCCTCCCAAGTAGTGGGATTATAGGCATGGCATGTGCAACCATGCCTGGCTGTAAAATATTATTAAGAATTTCAGAAGCCAGGAATGGTGGTCCATGCCTGTAATCCCAGTACTTAGGAGGCTGAGACAGGAGGATTGCAGGTTCAAAGACAGCCTCAGCAATTTAGTGAGACCCTCAGCAACTTACCAAGACCCTGTTTCAAAAAAAAATAGAAAATAAAATAGGGCTGGAGAATACGCCTGGTTCAATCCCCAGTACCAATAATGATAATAATAAAAATAAATAAATAAACTAAGTTCAGAGCTGGGTATGATGGCACAAGTGTGTAATTCCAGCTACATAGGAGGCTGAGATAGAAGGGTTGCTTGAGTCCAGGAGTTCAGTGCCAGACTAGGCAACAAACGGAAGGAAGGAAGGAAGGAAGGAAGGAGGGAGGGAGAGAGGGAGGGAAGGAAGGAAGGAAGGAGAAGGGAAGGGAAAAGAAAAGAAAAGAAAAGAAAAGAAAAGAAAAGAAAAGAATTGAATTTCAGGCTGGCTACAGCGGCGTATTCAACCAAACAAGAGACGCTGTTTGATCACACGGGTGGCCAGCCCGTGACTGCAGCCCCGGTGACCAGGCTCCCGGGCTGCAGTCTCCAGGCATCCGGGCGTCTGCTCCCCTGGCTTCCTTTGGAGGTTTGTAGGGTTATGTTCTCTCCTCCGGTCTTTTCCAGAATTCAGTGCAATACACAGAAGCCAGTCAAGCAAATTATTATTCACTCAGTAGAAAGTGAGGGGATGCATCGATGAGCTAATATCCAAAAACGTAAGTAATCTTAGTTTTAGTTTCATTTATAATCACATCGCATGGCTTTGATCTAGTCTACTGATCTAGTCTCTCTTCACTTGGTTGGCTTTGAAATCCTGCCTCCCAGGGTTCTAAGTAGTCTCTTGGATTTCCCCACTGGCACCACCTGACTTCTTCCCGTGGCTGCTCATCTCCTTCCTGGCGGTGTTCCTAGACACCCTCCAGCTCCAGCCCGTCGTGGAGGGCTGCGCTCCACCCCTTGGCCTCTCTGTTTTAAAGCTTGAAGGCTTCTTTGATTTCAGCTTTCTGTTTGAGCCTCAATTTTTTTTTTTTTTGGCAGTACTGAGGATTGAACCCAGGGGCATTCTACCTCTGGGCTACACCTCCAGCCCTAGTTTTTATTCTTTATTTTGAAACAGGGTCTCACTAAGTTGCAGAGGGCCTAAGTAGCTGAGGCTGGCCACGAACCCGGATCCTCCAGTTTCAGCCTCCCAAGTACTGGGATTACAAGCATTGTACCACCACGCCCGGCTTGAGCCTGGATTGCTTAAGAATAATTTCTTTTACATTTTTGCAGCTGCTTTCCTTGGATACTAATGTAATTCTCAGCCCCAGAGATTGCTAATTTTTTCCCCCTAGAATGGAGCTACTTTGGGTTTTTACCACGTCTTAAGAATGCTGGAATTGGGACTTTCTGAAGTTGTTGGGTTGAGGGTTAGGGCACATGGGCAGGGGGATTGCCATGTAAAGCTTCAATGCTTCAAGTGAGGAATAACTATGTAATGAGTAGATCTGGCCAAAGAAGAAATGAATTGTTAAATAGGATAGTCACATACTCATCTCTGAATGTAGTGTAACTAGCCCAGGTAACTACCCACTGGATGTGCTATAGAAGCATTTGAACATTGGTAGAATTTTGACTTAGACCATTTTAAGAGCTTCCCAGGGCTGGGAATCTGTTGATTATGCATTAGCAAATTAATCATCAGGTTAAATGCTTGTCTTCTACTCTTCTACTTTTTTTTGGTGGATACTGAGGATTGAACCCAGCAGCATCCTACCTCTAAGCTACACCCCCAGCCCTATTTTTTATTCTTTATTTTGAAACAAGGTCTCACTAAGTTGTGGAGGGTCTCACTAAGTAGCTGAGGCTGTCCTTGAACCTGCGATCTTCCTGTTTCAGTCTCCCAAGTAATGGGATTACAAGTTTGCGCCACCACGCCTAGCTATCTTCTAGTTTTTATTTTTATTAATTTTTTTGATGCTGGGGAATCAAACCCAGGGTCTTGTACATGCTAGGCAAACACTCTACCACTGAGCTACATTCCCAGCCCTCATCTCTTATTTCTTGAAAGTCTTTGCCCGGCGTGGGGGCGCACACTTGTAATCCCAGTACTTGGGAGGCTGAGACTGGGGGATCACAGGTTCAAGGCCAGCCTCAGCTACTTAGTGAGGCCCTCCGCAACTTAGTGAGACCCGGTTTCAAACTAAAGAATACAAAATAGGGCTGGGGGTGTAGCTTGGAGGTAGAATGCCCCTGGGTTCAATCCCCAGCACCCCAGCACCGCAAAAAAAAAATAAATAAATAAAAAAAGAGAGAGAAAGTCTTTTAAACTGAAAGTGGACATGAAGGATCTTTTTGAGGTGATGAAATGATTAAAATTAGACTGTGGTAGCCAGGCGTGGTGGCTCACGCTTGTAATCACAGTACTTGGGAAGCTGAGACTGGAGGATCCTGGTCCACAGCCAGCCTCAGCTACTTAGTGAGGCCCTCTGCAATTTAGTGAGACCCAGTTTCAAAATAAAGAACAAAAAATAGGGCTGGGGGTGTAGCTCGGAGGTAGAATGCCCCTGGGTTCAATCCCCGGTACCGCAAAAAAAAAAAAAAAAAAAAAAATTAGACTGTGGTGATGGTTATACAACTCAGTAATTGTGAAAAATCATTGAATACTTAAAATAGATGAATTTTATGGTATGTGAATTATACCTCAATTGATCCATTTTTTAGAATGTCTCGATACCATAACTGTTATATTTTTAAAGCAATGCATTTATTTTATAGCATACATTATGTATGCCTAAAGTAACTTTCTTTTAAGAAACTAGATTTTCAAATAAGAAGTTTTTTTTTGCAGTACTGGGGATTGAACCCAGGGGTATTCTACCTCTGAGCTACACCCCCAGCCCTATTTTGTATTCTTTATTTTGAAACAGGGTCTCACTAAGTTGCGGAGGGCCTCACTAAGTAGCTGAGACTGGCCACGAACCTGGATCCTCCGGTCTCAGCCTCCCAAATACTGGGATTACAAGCATGCGCCATCATGCCTGGCTCAAATAAGAAGTTTAAAAAAAATTTTTTTTTGAAACAGGATCTCACTAAGTGGCTGAGGCTGGCCTCGAACCTGCAATCTTCCTGTCTCAGTTTCCCAAGTCCTGAGATTACAGACGCCCAGCAAGAAGTAAAATTTAATACCTGGAAAATGACCTAGAACACATTAAAAGGATGCAAACTTCCAGAAAACGGATGTGCATCAGCACTGAAGCTGCTGCCCTATTCTTTTTTTTTTTTTTTTTGCGGTACCGGGGATTGAACCCAGGGGCGTTCTACCTCTGCGCTACACCCCCGGCCCTATTTTTTTATGCTTTATTTTGAAACCAGGTCTCACGAGGTTGCGGAGGGCCTCACTAGGTAGAGAGAGAGAGAGAGAGAGAGAGAGAGCGCGCTGAGGCTGGCCGCGAACTTGGATCCTCCGGTCTCCGCCTCCCAAAGTGCTGGGATTACAAGTGTGCGCCACCACGCCCGGCTCCTGCTGCCCTATTCTTTAAAAAATATTTTAGTTGGTTTTAAATTTAAAGAGTAAAATGTATGTTTTGTGGAATATAGTTCCATGGGTTTTCACAAATGTGTCCAGTCCTGTGGTGACTCTCACGGTCAGTTACACTATTGTTTTACCACACTACAAACTCCAATTTGTAGTCAACCCCTTCCCCACCCACAGAGCCCAGCAACCACTGACTAATTCACTGACCAGTTCTCTGTCCCTGTAGTTTTGCCTTTCACAGATATCATATAATATATGCATTTTGAAAAGATCTTCAAACATAACACATCAATTTTAATTTTGAATAATAAAAGCCATGGTTATTTTGGGGTGGTGGGGATTTCCTTGCTGGCAGTTAGTCAAGTCGAGAAGGGAAAGGTAGTCAGAGACAGGATGAGGTCAGTCACACTACTGGAAGCAGAAGCAGAGAGAACTGGAAGGGCTTTCAGAGTCTTTGCGCCAACACCCCAGCTATCCATAGGAGGAATTTGCCGGGCGTGGTGGCGCACACCTGTGATCTCAATACTTGGGAGGCTGAGACCGGAGGATCCGGGTTCGCGGCCAGCCTCAGCTACTTAGTGAGGCCCTCCGCAACTTAGTGACACCCTGTTTCAAAATAAAGAATAGAAAATAGGGCTGGGGGTGTAGCTCGGAGGTAAAAATGCCCCTGGGTTCAATCTCCAGTACTGAAAAAAAAAAATAGGAGGAATTTGGGATTTGGAAGACCAGGCTGGCATATCTGGCTGGTGAGCTAGCCGGGTGCTCAGTATCTCCAGAGCCCACTTCAGCGTGCTGCGATTACAACATACCATGGTGTTTACTGTCGGTGTCTTCAGACTCTGAGTTCCAGCACGAACCCTGCCTCTTCGTGCTTGCCCTGCCACATCCCTGCTTGCTAACGAATCTGACAAGACTCGGTACATATCAATCGCACTGGGAGCGGGGTGGTTTTGGAATTATCGTCTCTTTACGTTATTCTTCCTGACTCTTTGCAACGTGAAACCAAAACTCATTCACTAGTGCTTATTTGTTCTTTCCACTTAGAGCAAAGTGCCCAAGAGAACGTGTACAAGCTGCAGTCCAGTCTCTTTATTTATTTATTTTTATTTATTTATTTATTTATTTTATTTTGCGGTCCTGGGGATGGAACCCAGGGGCATTCTATCTCCGGGCTACACCCCCAGCCCTACTTTTTATCCTTTATTTTGAAACAGGGTCTCACGAAGTTGCGGAGGACCTCACTAAGTAGCTGAGGCTGGCCACGAACCTGTGATCCTCTGGTCTCAGCCTCCCAAGTACTGGGATTACAAGTGCATGCTACTGGGCCCGACTTCTAACTCCTTTTTAGTGCGAGATAAGCCACTTAACTTCCCCAAGCTTATTAAAAGGGTTGAACTAGCTCATCTACAAAGGGTTTTTAAATCTAAAATGTAACTTTGTAGATTAGAAAATTTAAGTAATTTACTTGATCAATTATCTAAAAACTCGAAAACTTGTTTAGGGAAAGAATGTCTGCATTGAATTCTTTCTCTAACAAACAACAGATGGCTCCAAGACTTTGTCTTATATTGAACTGTCTGTAGGAAAATACTCTTAAGAAAACATTCATGGTAAAAGATGTGATATGAGGACATAGATTTTAGGAATCAATATAGTTTTTTTTTCTTTTTCTTTTTCCAAAACAATGGTTGACTTGTTCTGCATAAGAAAGGGAAGGAATTTGGTTTTGATTGTAACAAGAGAAAGAGAAGGATGAAAAAGATAAAAGAGTTAAGAGGGTCTAAACTAGAGAGAGAAATGGGGAGACAATTCCTGGAGATAGTATGGGGAGAGGGCTTATAAGGTCAGAGATACCCCCACAGTTAATTGGATGGTTTTTTTGGATGTCTTAATTAGGGTTAGGTATATATATATATATATATTTTTTTTTTTTTTTTTTTTTTTTTTGGCGGTACTGGGGATTGAACCCAGGGGCATTCTACCTCCGAGCTACACCCCCAGCCCTATTTTTTATTCTTTATTTTGAAACCGGGTCTCACGAAGTTGTGGAGGGCCTCCCTAAGTAGCTAAGGCTGGCTGCGAACCCGGATCCTCCGGTCTCTGCCTCCTAAGTACTGGCATTACAAGCGTGCACCACCACGCCCGGCTGGCTCCTTATATTTGAACGTAACACAGACCCAGTTCAAAGAAGCCCGAATTGAAAAGGGATCTTCATAGCTCACAAAGTCTGCAAAGATTCCAGGTTGGTTTGATTCTTCTAAGGAAGAATATAGAAACTAGAGCTACAGAGGCTGGAGCCAGAAACTTGAATTAACATTGCCAAATCTCCCTTTCTTTTGCTTCCTTCTTCTTTTCTTTCTTTTCCTATATTTCTCACCTCTGCTTGGCTCTGTTTCTCTTTCAATGTCGACCTCGCTCTTTCCTACCATGGATAAGACTTAGCCATGGGTAGTGATGGGGATTGGGCTCGCACTGATTACTAATAGGTATCAATTGCTAATAGTGAGAACAAGCTCTCATACTCAGGCAGGACAATAACATCCTTTTCTGTGTCTCTAAGTTGTCAGCGAGAGCTGCAGCCAAGGTTGACCTTGGTCAGCTAAAAGTTGGCTGTTAGTCCAGCTAAACGCTGAATGTTGCAGGCACAGACACAGGCAATTAGAAAAGAATTATAGACTTTCACAACAGCTAAGACTAACAA
>PVJS01021521.1:0-31410 GCA_004027185.1 Glis glis
AGTCTCATATCACAATGAAAATCAAGTTGACAGTAATATACATGCACACAGCACTTGGTTCACCCCCCACCTCCCCTTCCCCCCAATACAGAGTACTGAGATTGACGTTGGTATATTCTCATGTGTACACAGGGTCGATGGTAGTAATTCCATTAATGAACTTCATTCTTCCCCTTCCCTGGCTCCACTGAGGCTTCTCCACTATGTCTGGAGACCCTTTGTATCGCCATTACTCCCTAGCTTGCGCATATTAGAGAAAACATATGACCCTTCTCTTTCTGTGATTGGCTGATCTCACTTAACATAATGCTCTCCAGGTCCTTCCATTTTCTTGTAAATGATATTATTTTGTTCTTCTTTATTGCTGAGTAGAATTCCATTGTGTGTATTTCCCATGATTTTGTAATCCATTCGTCTGTTGATTGACACCTAGGTTGGTTCCATATTTTGGCTATTGTGAATTGTGCTGCTATGAACATGGGTATGCATAAATGTAGTTTTCGGGTTTCAATCTCTTTAGAATGATACCCAGGAGTGGTATAGACGGATCATATGGTGGATCCATTCCCAGTTTTCTCAGGAATCTCCACACGGATCTCCATAGTGGTTGAACTAGTTTGCAATCCCACCAACAGTTCCTACTTCCCCACATCCTCGCCAACATTTATTGTTGTTTGACTTCTTAATGATTGCCATTCTGATGGGGTTAGATGAAATCTCAGGGTAGTTTTGATTTGCATTTGAAGGGAAACCATTTCAACATGTTATCGTCTGCCCTTCACATCTTTGCTCCTCTACTTCAAATTCTTCATGTTTTTCACACACCTTTTCAGGTGAAGCAACCAAACTGTATGCATCACTGTGAGGTAACACATATGCTAATGAGCTCCATAACCATGCCATACTGTGGACATATTTCAAAATATCATGTTGGATATCATAAATATATCTACTTTTTAATTGTCAACTTAAAAATTAATTAATTTTTTAAAATCCCGGACATCATGATTTATCTAATGTGACTCAGATCTGAGGAAGTCAATTCAGAAGAGAAAGTGCAGTTGACCTTATTCTACCTTTTGGGCTATTTGTCACCAAGAAAAAGGGAGGAAGAAAGAGAGGAAGGAAGGATGGAAGGAAGGGAAGGAGGTAGGAAGGAAGGAAGGAAGGAAAAGTCAACACTCTAATGCATCAATTAGCCTGAGTCCAAGAAGGTATTTACATTTAAGAATCAAAGCTGGTATCCTGAAACCTGAATTTAACACACACTGGTATCTATTGTTTCCTTTTTAATGCATAGAAAATTAAAAGAAGAACATCAGTTCTTCAAAGTCAAAGTCAGGATGGGTAAGCATGCCTTCTTTTTATAAAATGCATCATGGAATTTGGAGGGGAAGACGCTTTTAGGTTCCTTTCCACAGCATAAAATTTGTGTTAAAATACCATAAACTTGGTGTCTTTGATGGAGAAAAAATGCAGACTGTTATAATAGCAGTAACGTAAGCTGGGCGTTGCTCTCTCCTGAACACCGCCCTGTGTGTGTGCAGGGGAGGGGGCTGCTAAGCACATACTGCTCTTTGTGGCACCAACAGCCACAGAGATAGGAACTGCTGTTAGTGGCATTCTCTCAGAATACAAAGGACAGCCATATATGCTGTATATCAAGTGTATAATAAAGAGGGTGTATGCATGGGGATAATTAACATCCAAAGACCCATCATAACTTAGGAGTTTACAGACCCCGTAAATTTAGAGTGTTGCTAGTAGACTAATCAGCAATGCAGAAAGTAGAAAATGAAATAAGCCCTCGGTCACACTGCTGCCACACTGCACAATGTCACTTTGTGTGGATCTGAAAATTTGAAGCTACATCACTTTATACACAAATAAGGGGCTGCATAATAAACAGGAAGAGTGAGAATGATAGATCATGAGTAATAAATTAGCCTTGCTTTGTAATAAACACATGCTAAATAAGGTAGCTGAGTTTAAATAAATTTGACACATATCCAATACTGACAGTAATTGCGTAAAGTACATGCGCAGCATCACCTTCCCGGCTAGCGCAGCGCTGACCATTCTGCCATGGGTTATTTTTAACGAACCTTTTATTTGAATAGTGGAAATATATTTTATTGCCTTAGTCAAAACAGGGATTGGTTTCTTTGGGTAAGTTATATGGGAAAAGCAATTTAAGACTTAAATTGTGGAAATTTGTCTGCTAGCAGGAAACATATTATATCTACTAAAACTAAGGAAAGTTGATACTTATTTTAAAAATAAATAGGTATCTAGAATGGTGGATGTTTTATTTTTTATATACTGTATTTATCTATATCTGAAATAGAGTAGCAACCTCTCCAAGGGGTTTGGTGACCTATAAGAATAGGATTTTATAATATTGGAGTCAAAGTTCTATGGTTACCTAACACCTGTCACTCAGCAGGCAGGTATCAGGAGGAGACAAACACCCTCGTCTCAACACAATTGCTGCTTCTCTATAATTCTATGCAAACATTAATTTAATATTCTTGATTCAGAGAGCATTACACGTGATAATTCTAGCATTAAAATAATTAAATGCCTCAAAAGCCTCATATTGTGTTTGCACGAAGTCAAAAGGAAACACAAGAAAAAAGGCACCTCTGGCGCACAGTACAGTTATTTACAACGTGGAGATTAGATTGTTTAAAGGAAAACTGGTTCTAGTGATGTCTTTTTGCATGATGTCTTTTTTTTTTCTTTTCAATCTGTCTGGTCTGTCACAGTAAAGAGATGGTTATGACTGAATTGTTCACTAGACCCCAATCAGGAGTTATCAGGGTTTGGACAGTTGGGCTGTTTCCTGCTGTATTTGTATATTCATTAGAAGAGGTGGTTTTGAATGGTGCCTGTGAGTCTTTTCTGTTTCATAGCTGTCAACGATGGTGGATGTTAGAGAATTATGCATACTATTACAGACTACAGATGGATTTGAAGCGTAGCCCAAAGGAATGTAAACAGGAGGGGTTGGGGAATTAGGACTTAAAAATGAGTCCAGTTGCATTCTTCCATGGGAAAATGTGTTAGCCTAGACGTTTTCACCACTTTGGGAGAGTTATGTGCCTTTTGACCATATATATCTTTCTCTAAATTTAGATTTTGCTCCCCAGGGGAAATATGACAATGTCTGGAGACATTTGTATTTGGCAGAGCTTGAGAGGGGGCACAAAGATGGCATCTAGTGGATAGAGACAAAGAACATCGCTGAATAGCCTACAATGGCACAGAACACCTTTCCACAACGAGGAATTATCTGCCCCACATCACAATGGTCTGTCAGAGATCCCCGTTTAGATATATAGTGCCATTAATTAAGGTGAGAAGGAACAACTGTCCATACCTTAAGTAATCTTAAGTCCTCAAGTGCCAAGTTCAACCACAGACAGCTCACTCCATATACTTATATGCGAGTCCTGCTTTTTTATATTTTATATTATTAAGAGTACATAAAGCCTTTTGTGACACTCCACAAACACTAGTCTGAGCCTCCGGGTCAATCTCCCTACCAAGACAGTCAAGGAGACATCTGTTTAATGGGCCAAGACACGAAGGATGAAATTTCATGTACATCAAATAAAAATTTAAATTCTGAAGCCGGGCATGGTGGCACACGCTTGTAATCCCAGTACTTTGGGAGGCAGAGACCAGAGGATCCGGGTTCGTGGCCAGTCTCAGCTCTCTCTCTCTCTCTCTCTCTCCCTGTCTCTCTCTCTCTACTTAGTGAGGCCCTCTGCAACTTCGTGAGACCCGGTTTCAAAATAAAGTATAAAAAAATAGGGCCGGGGGTGTAGCGTGGAGGTAGAACGCCCCTGGGTTCAATCCCCGGTACCGCAAAAAAAATAAAAAATAAAATTCTGTCCTTTCCTCCACACTTTTCAATCTTCATGTTCTTCATTTCTCCCTCTTTAATTTTCTTTCTTGATTCCTCTGATGTGATTGAATATGGAGGTTTAAACTTTGTTCTCTGTCCAACTTAACTCCTTTGAATTCTATGTAACAGATACCTGTTTGGTATTTTTACACACATTGAGGAAGTTTTTCATTTTCCTCACACAGGCAACTTAGAAGACGAATAGAGCGAGAGAAATCTTAAATTGTTTACTAATGTATTGGATGTGGGTTGGTGAAGGACCAGGACTTCCTGGCAGGACTGACAGAGACAATTCAACAAGAAAAGTTCAGTGTTAGCAGAGTGTCATTGGAGAATGGTTCACATGCTAGTTTGTGCAGTTAAAAACCACAGGCATTGCTTGGCTATAGACCATGGGAAGAACTAAGTCCAATGAAAGGATTTCTACTTTGTTAGGAGATGAGAACGCATTCCCAAAGACTTCCGAGCAAAGGAATGCCATAAGCAAATAGGTGTATAAGTGAGATCAATCTGGAAAACAGCAGACAGAATGGATTGGAAGGAAGAAAATATAGAAGAGAAGGACTAGTGAGGAAATGGAAGCTTGAGCTAGTCTGCAGCTCTGGGGAAGACAAAGGAGGATTAATAGTTGAGACTGGGAGGAACTCGTTAGGATGGCCCTGGGTTATAGATAGAGTGTGCAAAATGAGGCGGGATTCAATCAGTGGTGATTTAAGGCTTCTTAGAGGATGGTAGACCCAATCAAAGAAATGTGAATCCAGAAAGAAGAGTAGCAGAGGGGAGATACAATGAGTTCAGTTTGGAACTTTATAAACTTGAGATATGAGGGAAACCTTCAAGTAGACATTCCTACTGTGCAATTCAGAATATGAGAATAAAACTAAGGAGAGAGATTAGAGATGAATTACTTGGAGAAGGTGAGAGTCATTTATATGGAGATGAGAGTTAAAGCCAAAGGAATGGATTGAGATTACAGAGGGGGGATAAAGAGAAAATGAGGTGGGACCTCTGGGGTGCACTCATGGAAGGCACAGAAATGGGAAAGGAGCAAGGGAAAGAGAGGGGGAGGAGTAGCCACAGTGGTTGCTGCCGAATGGGGTATCACTGTTAAATAAAGGCTAAGCAAAGATTAGCTGTGAAGAGATCAGGGTAGAGTTAAAACCAAGAGATACAGGGAGGAGAAAGGCTGAAAAAAGTTTGGCAGATAGATTATTAGGAGGTGATTTGGGACCAGAGGGAACAGTTACTGTAAAGGGTTATGGGAGAAATTAGATTGTAAACTCTGTAGAGAGGGGTAAGAGAGGACATGAACCCTAGAAATGGAAACAAAGGCAGGAGAGAATGGGGATATGTAGAAGCGGATTTGTTTCAAGGTGGAGGGGTCTAAGTGTGTCTCTGCACAGCAAAAAAGAGCCCAAATCACCAACTCCTAGCGATAAGCTGCATCTTCTTCAGCCTTCTCTTTTCCCTTCTATTCTTGACCTGTGATCATGGAAATGAAGATTTGAGCATGAAAAACAGAAGTGAGAAGGAACATGAGCAACTGGTGTACAGTTACAAATGGACACAGGCGTGCCAGCGTTTCAAGATTACACTACAAAAAACAAAAGGCAAACACAACATATAATTCCAGACATTTTGGCTACCATTTCTAAACTCCCAGATGCCTTAACCAAACCATCCATGAACATTTCCTTTCAGAGGTCTGGTTCCTGATATTCTGGGACCCTTTGCTTCCAATAAATGATGAAGCTGTTGTGTCTTACATTTCTGTGGATGCAGGCAGGCCACAGAAAATTTAATAACTTTTAAAGGGTATATAGGAAGGAGGTGTAATGTAGTACCACCCATATTAGCAAACCATTTCATAATGTATTGAAAGTGCCAGCAGTTCCATCAAAAGTTTCATGGGTTGGAAAGGCGCTTGGTTAGGGTTGCTTTAGAGGGACCAAATTGCATCCCTATCCAATAGCAGACCACTGGGCATGTGCACGTCAGGATTCATGAAGCCAGAGTTCGATTTACAAAGTGGGAGGGGAAGTGTCAACTCTGAGCGGTTGGAAGGTGGCCCCTCCCTACTGGAGATCTTGGACTAGATACTCATGATGTGAACACCTGCGTGGAGACACCGTGCAGGCGCTGGAGATGTTTGACGGTCTCAAGCCTCTTCTCCTCCCCTTGTCAGAGGTGACACTGCAGTCTCTCAAGAAATGAGGGTGTTGATTCTGGGAGAACTGTCCATTGGTATAATAGCAGAGGTGGTTGAGATTAGTAGTTTCCAAACTGTGTTTATTTATTTTTTAATTTTTTTTTTTTTTGCGGTACTGGGGATTGAACTCAAAGCCATTCTACCTCTGAGCTATACCCCCAGCCCTATTTTTCATTCTTTATTTTGAAACAGGGTCTCACTAAGTTGCAGAGGGTCTCACCAAGTAGCTGAGGCTGGGTGCAAACCTGTGATCCTCCTATCTCAGCCTCCCAAGTACTGGGATTACAAGCGTGAGCCACCAGGCTCGGCTTTAAACTGTGTTTTAACACCAGAACTTTCTTACCAACACTAGACTTGACCGTGGAGGGTATGTGATAGAAGCAGAGGCCAGGTACAGAGAGCCAGCTACCTGTCTTTTTAGTCTTCTTGTAATTGCTAGCAGAGACCTTGAGACAGCTCTGAGGATGAGGAGCTTGGAAACTGCCCTGCCTCCCTAAGAAAACAATCAAATCCCAAACATGACACTTATTTAGCAGTACGAATAATAACAGAAGATTGTCTGGCATGGAGATCAATTAGTAGTTATTTCAAGTCCTTTTAAAACATGCATGCCTCTCAGCTGAGGTACAGAGTGAGATCGCTCGGATTTTGAGATGGCCTGGACCCTTCAGTTGGTTTCTCTGGATGCCAATAACTATCAACCACCAGGCCCAAATCCCCAAGCCCTTGGTGGCTCCCATCACTGTTTACATCAACATCACCTCTCTGCAAGTCCTTGAGAAGCTCAACAGATCCATAAGGAAGTTTCCATCCAAACACCTCAAGGTCCAAACAGTAGCATCAGAGACACTGGCACAGTGTCGCCCCCTCCAGCAAGGGTTTGACATCATCCTGGGTGAGAACCAACCAGAAGGCGCTTGGGAGCACCTGGCCGAGTGCTCGGAAGCCTATCGGAAGGCCAGCCTCAGCTACTTAGTGAGGCCCTCTGCAACTTAGTGAGACCCTGTTTCAAAATAAAGAATAAAAAAAACAGGGCTGGGGGTGTAACTCGGAGGTAGAATGCCCCTGGGTTAAATCCCCAGTACCACAAAAAATAAATAAAAATAAAGTTATCTCGTTGATCTCTAAGTACCTAATAGAGTAGATGTGCATATTTTTATTTTTCTAACAGCTGAGGAAACGGACACTTGGTAAGCTTCATGATGTGACTTCCCAGGGTGCTCAGTTGGTTTGGCTGGGATCGCAGGGCGACCTGTCATTCCACCTCCCGGCTCGTCGCCATTCCTTCCCAAGGTTTCAGTGTACAGATGTGAAGCAAATTCTAATCTCAGGACCAAGCCATTAGAACCAGTGACACTCCAGGCTCTGTTTTCTCCAAATGCCCCCAGCCTCCTCCTCATCTAACCATGCTCAAATCTCCTCCTCCTCTTCAACGCAATACCTGCAGAGCCCAGGTCAAGGTGAATTCTCTATCCCAGCCATGGGTTGAATTCTAAGATGTTTCCAAAAGATCTGTGACTCACTGGAACAGGCCTTCATGTCATGTATTTTCCTGTGGCAGGATTTGAAACTTGGGAGGAATGCCAGAAGGAGCCTCCCTGCTATTGGTGTCCTATGTTGCTTTGTGGCTGGTCTCTAACATTTTTTTCTTTTTCTGAGTTATTATAAAAGTCAGTGAGAAATAAGAAGAAAAATTCACCTCCTTTTAAAATAAACCAAGTAGTCCCCCGCCATGACTTCTTTCTGAATATTTTAAAAAGTAATAAAATTAAAGTAGTCTGGAAGAAGAGTTAGCACAGTAGCTATATTCTACTTTGACCAAAAGAAAAAAAAATATGTCCTCTGAGGTAGAAATAATGCCTCTCCCATGTCAAACACACATGCTTGCTTATGAAAAGGATGTCTCGTTAACTTGTTATAAAAAATCAAATAATTAGAACAACTACACGAAAAAACACATTTGGGGCAGACGGTGAGCTCATGGTACACATAAAACTCTGCAACTCTTTTATTGTTAAGGTGGCTCACAGGGAATTACCATCAAAATCACTAACATTTTATTTTAGGATTTATTTCTGACTTGGGTCACCGAGATGTGTCTCTTTCCTTTCGAAACAACATAATAAATAATAATAAAAAAGAAACGCGTCTTCCGCTCTTCCCTGTGCCACAAAGAAATCCTCGTCCCGCCTTTATTATCCTTCAAAAGACAGTGTGGCTTGCTTTTTGGAACGCTAGGTCAATGGAACAACACACTTTCATATTAACTTAAAGTGCATTTCACAGCTTATTTCTGATTTTATGGCACTTCTAGTTTCTGCCAGCAAGAGAAAAAAATCCTGCTTTCATAGTGGAAGCCTGACAAGTTATTTCAACTATATTAACAGCCAGCTCCAGCAAGTTGTGCGTTTGTAGTTTCTCGCCTCCCTGCAGTACCAACTGGAAATCAGGGGTCAACATGTTGGAGTTGGGGGGGATAACGCTGGAATTATACCTACTCTCGGCTTTCTATTAAGAAAGACATCCAAAGGAATAGTTTCTGCCAAATACAAACTCTTGGTGAGGCAGAGCCAGTTCAATGATCAAAAAAAAAAAGGGTGGTCACTATCCTTAAAACCAACCCACCAACCACCTCAAACAACAGCGAGGAGAAGGGCTGATTTATATCGGTAACAAAGGCTTTTACATTAGTCTTAGCTCAAGATCTGGAGAAACCAGCGCCTGCAGCATAGGTCAATGTGCTAACATTTTATTTCAGAGATATAAACCCAAAGCAACTGGAGTGAGGAAAAAAAGAGAAGCAGGGCAAGAAAATAAGGGAAACAACAACAACAAAAAAGTGATGTGATAGATCCCTGTGCTGGCTACTGTATCGCAGTAGACCACAGAGAAACTGAGCAGGTCTCTTGGAAGGCCTGCTTACTTGACACTACGCCAGGCTTCTAGGAAAGGGTTTCCAAGAGAAAGCAAACCTTGGAGTGGTCCACAGAAGACAGAAAAGAGAGCATCTCTGCTCTCCTGTGTCATGGCTCACCTCAGGAGCGGCCCTTTCTCTGCACCCAAGTTGCTTCCAGTCCCTGTGCAGCCACTCTGCAAGCTAAATCCCCTATGTAGAGCAGGGCACTCCATTCAAGTTCCAAAAAGGAGAAAGACATGGTGTAGGTGAAGGAGGAGGGCAAGAGAGAAAGAAAGAAGTGGTCCAGGAAATCTGGGAAAGTGTGTCATGTAGGATCAGCACAATTGTGAAGTTTTGGTCCCAGATGCAGTTCTGAGCTTCCCAACAGGCGAAACAGAAAGAAACAGTATCCGTGGCCTGGTTCCCTAGATCCACAAAATAAAACCAGCTGGCTGCTCAGGATACAATTATTTCTGATACTGAGTCAGGGAGAAAATTTTCCCCATGGGACACTGCCACCCACTGTTTGAGAGAATAAATGGTGTCCTCATTAACAGTCAATTCAATAGTGAGTTTCATAGCATTGTCTCTTCAACCCTTCAGTGTTGGCTAATGATACACAGACGAAACAATGTTCAGGTAAATGCCATAGGGCGTCTCACAAAGCAGTGGAGATGTAGATTTTAAAGTGTGCAGAGGAAGTGCAGACGGCACAGCCTCGGGCAGTGTCCAACCTGTTTATTCTCTCAAAGGCAATTGTGATCCATTAATGGCACCATTTTTACACGAGGTAAGTATCTAAACTTCTCTGGGGCTATTAGTATGTACCACATAGTGCTGTCACAAGAATTAAATAAGCCGGGCGTGGTGGCGCACGCTTGTAATCCCAGTACTTTGGGAGGCGGAGACCGGAGGATCCAGGTTCGTGGCCAGCCTCAGCTCTTTCTCTCTCTCTCTCTCTCTCTCCCTGTCTCTCTCTCTCCTTAGTGAGGCCCTCCGCAACTTCGTGAGACCCGGTTTCAAAATAAAGTATAAAAAAATAGGGCCGGGGGTGTAGCGCGGAGGTAGAAAGCCCCTGGGTTCAATCCCTGGTACCGCAAAAAAAGAATTAAACAAGATAATTTGTAGAAAATTCTAGCGGCATAAGATCTGAAGTTGGGAGACAGAGAGAGAGAGAGAGAAAGAGAGAGAGAGAGAGAGAGAAGCCCATGGAAATCCCAAGAGTTTAAGCACAAGACAAGTGACTAAGAAAATACACAGTACCTTTAATGACAACAAGAGGGGCTGCTTTGCAAGGGAAGGTCATTTCGGTTTGTGACCTGCTGAGATTGGAAGATGAATAAGAGAGTCATGTAGAAATGCCCATTATAAACAATAAGGTTGTAAACTGAGGTTAGGGGATCTAAGTTGCTATGGTTCAGAAGGGTCTTAAATATTTTAAATATTGAATGATTAGCATTGCTAGCAATAGGGTAGACTCAGCAGACACTTTTCATTGAGTCATGGAATTTTTTTCTAGTATCATAAATTCTCAGTTCTTAATTAATTCGCTTATTTGAATTTTACCCGAATTTAGGGGTTTATACTTATTTATACCCCATTTATTTTCTCCTGTCCTGGACATCTTTACTTCTCTTGCTGCTTATTAGTACAGTAGAATTAATACCAGGAAGGCCTACTCCTAATTAGTGGATATGGTGAACGGGCATTTTGATAGGACAGACGGCAGCTCTTTATTGGGGAGTAACACCTATGAGACATTTTAAAATGAATTTGGATCTTTAACTTCAATGAATGCAATGAAGCCTTGCTAAATAGTTACCATGGATCATATAGAAACTAAATTTAGTAAAAGAGCAGTGTAGTTTCTGTTTTCAAGGTGTTTAAAATCTTATGAGAAAGATACAAATTATACCCGACAATATAAATCAATAATAGAATAAAACAGTGAAATTAAGCATGAAACTGAATAATAACAGCTAAATGATATTGAAAAGAGGAGAAAATCTAGGAATGGATAGTTGCAAGTTAAAGGAGATAAATGAGACGCGATGGAATAAACCAGGCCGGCAGGAAACTGGATCTTTGTTTCTTCATTTTATTTTTTTTTTTGGAAGAGTGGAGAATTTCTCAGTGCAAGTTTGCAGTGCCCTGAAACTTAGAAATTGCAGTCAATCCTTTAATCATCAGTTATTCCAAATGACCAATTCCAAACAACCAAAGGTTGTTGCCATCACCCTCCTTCACTGGGGTAAAGAAAATACCCCTACCCTATGCCCCTCAAAAAGGAGGAATGGAGAAATGTATCATCATTCAATTTCCACACAAGAGTCTGTTATAGAGGAAAATGCCGAAACCTTCAGTACCAGAAAGTGGAGTAGACATTTCTAGAGAGAAAATAAACACTGTGAGAGAGGATGGTTCAATTTAAAAGTGGATTTCTAAAAATATTACAGCAAAGGACAGCACCGTGAAGGTGTTCTCAGATTGGCACAGGACTTGCAAAGGATGTGTTTCTTGTGTATTTTGCATAGCAGTGATGCTCAAACATGCTCTCTTGGGTAAAGTGATCAGTTCCTCTGTCGAGCATCACAACACCAAGGGCTAATGGTCACAGGACACAAGAGCCCAGGAGTTTCAATACAAACAATCCTTTGGAAGTTTCTTCCCTTCTGACTGTTCAACAGGGCAGAGGTAGGTAACAGGTGGATCATTGAAACACTGAAAATAGTTCTTTAAGTCATGCTTTAGGTTATTTTCTATATGGGTTGAATAGTATCCCTAAAAAGATATAACCAAGTTTTAACCCCTGGTGTTCTTGAATATGACCTTATTTGGATATAAAGGTCTGTGCTGAAGTAAATAAGGATATCAGGAGAAATACTGGTGGACCCAAAGTCCAAAGATTGGTGTCCTTTTAAGAGAAATGAGAGGGAAAATGAACACAGAGACACACAGGGAAGTAGGTCAGGTGACGATAGAGACGGAGATGAGAACGATGGAGCTACAAGCCAAGGGAAGGCGAGGATTACCCAGAGCCACCCAGAGACAGCAGAGACCTGGTGCATATTCTCCCTCAGCCTCCCAGAGGAAGCGACCCTGCTGACACTTGGATTCCACACTCCAGGCCCCCAGAGCTGTGACGGAATACATTTCTCTTGCTGTAATCCACCCAGTTTGGGATTATTTGTTACAGTGGCCCCAGGAAACTAATGTAACTTATCAAGAACAAGAATTAAAAACATGTTTTTGAACAAAATACAAAAGCCCATCAACTATCTCCATCAATTATCTCCTACAATCACGAGACTATTTAGAGCTAGAAAGAAACTAATTTTGAAAGAAATCAATGTACAAATGCTGTGCTATAAGCATTCCAAGGAAAACATCATCAATTTGAACCAATCGGAGGGAGAGAGCTTCTGAAATAGTAAAGAATAATGGTAGGGCATTTTCATATGCCTGTGTATTATTAGAAAGGTTTGTGCAGGTCTAAGAATGATCCCACTGTCATTAATTGACAAATCCTTCGTGGGCTTTCTCTGCATTACAGGATAAAGCTCTAATTTTTCATGTCACTCGCTAAGTCCTGGTCTTTGTGATTGGGATTCTGTTTCTGAGTCATCTCCTACCTCTCTCTAAAATTCTCTGCATCCAGCTCCACAGAATCACCTGTCTATTACACTGCACATCTCTTTGCCTTTGTACATAGTGTTCTCTGTTTGAAGCCTGTGAGTTAATATCAGTAGCCTCTTATTTAGCTTCTACCATTAACCAACCAGTTAATGAGGTAGGAACTTTACATATTACTCTATTTTTATGATAATACCCAAAGATACATATTATCACTTCAATTTTACAGGTAGGGAAATAATCATAAAGGTTCAGGAATATGCTGAAGGCAGGACAGTTGATAAGTGTTGATTTGAATCCAGAACTCTGATACCAAAGTCCATGCCCACATCCTTTCCTCTTTCTAGTTGAACTCCTACACAACCTTCAAGACCCAGCTGAATGTCATCTCAGTAGGAAGCCTTATTAACACCTCTGAGCAGAGGTTAGAACTTATAGGCTGCTACTGATAGAGTTTATATCTCAATATCATGCCCCATGTCCTTGTAATTGGGATTGCATATCCTCATAATAGAACAAAGAAAGAGATTTAAGGAAATACACACATACACATAGTCAGTTCTATTTATTTATAGTAGTCATGCTCTATAAAGTTGCTTTGGACACTAAATTAGTGGTTACTCATCTATTGATCCTAGAGGAAATTCATATTCCCTCAATCATCTTGGCCAATTCTTTTATTTTCTGGAAGTATGGCTGTCCACTCTGGGTCCCTGTCAGGTCTGCCTGGCACATATGAGATTTCAGCTTGCCAAAAAGATTCCCTAGTAAAGAAATCCCCTTGGTCCACTTTTCTAATCATCATGGCTGTTTTAGGTAATTTTTCACTACTGTGACCAAAATCCCTGACATGAACAACTTAGAGGAGGAAAGGCTTATTTGGCTCACTGCTTCCGAGGTTTGGTCCATGGCCAGCCAACTCCAAGGCAGAAACATCATGGCGGCAGGGCGTGGCAGAGTAGAGCTGCTCAGGGCAGCTGGGAACAGAGAGACTGAGAGAAGCGACCCAGGACAGATATAGTTCCCAAGACCATGCCCCCAGTGGCCCACCTCCTCCAGTCACACCCACCTGCCAAGAGTCACCATTCAGTAAATCCATTCGAATTATTAATCCATTAATGCACTTATCCACAGATGAGGCTAGCACCCTGCTTCAATTACTCCATCTCTGAAAATGTCTGTATTGCCAATTCATGAGCTTTTCTGGGAGATATTCTGCATCCAGACCATAGCAATGGCCTTCCCATTCCTTACATGCTTCCAAACTCTGTTCGCTTCTGTTTGCATAGAAACTCAGGACCCCCATCTACCCTTTCCTTAGACCTTTCATTAAGAGTTTAAAAGATATTTGAGTTGGAAATAGAGCAGCCTACACTGTACGTTAAATCATCTCTCAGAGACAATACTGCATTCTGTTTTCAGAGAAGACCACGTCTGAGTATTCTCAGCATTTAAGGGTACAGCACGGGAACAGGAAATTTATATATTGCTTTTGGTTATGAGAACGCTGATATATAGTACTGTGGGGAGCCCTTGGGGCCCACATACCCTCTGTGAAACACAGTTTATCTCACCTGAAAACAAATGAGATTTCTGAATAATTCATTAAAATTTACTGATCCTGTCAGGGTAAGTGATCTGTTCAGTAGCTGACTGCATTAGCGTGGGAGGAAAGGCTCTGGGGCGGCTGAGCCCCTTCTTCTCCTAATACTTCACGCCCATTCTAAAACTTCAGAGTATCTTATATCTTCCATCAGTTTGACTGTTTGAGACCACCATACTAAATTAGGCAATGAAGCCAATGTAAGTTTAGGGTAAGGGGTAATAAATTAGGGCTAAAAATATCCCAGGTGATTTTCCTAAAGGTGAGATAAATATTCTTTTAAAAATGTGCCTCAATCTTTCTCCCATCCTTCCATTCCCACAAAACTCCAAACACACAAATACCAGCTATAAATTCCCCTTATAGCTTTGTCAATGACTCTTTCCCTCAGTTCCTCACAAAACTAACACATAGAAAGTTCAATAACTTGTCTTTTACACAAAATACATTCATTTTAAAAATAATAATTCAAATATTCTTACATTAGCCTATCAATAGTTGGTCACTATTATCTATTTTCTATGTTTTATAAATAAGTTCAAAAATTATTTTATTAAAGTAATATTTTAAACTGAAAAAAAAAAGACTCTGTATCCTCATCCTGGGATGGGCAAGGAATGAGTTGAGGGGATCTACAGTGTGGACTGAATGGAACTGGAGACAGGAGAGAAGAGATCAGAGGGCAGGAAGGGGAAGGGAGAATTATATGTACAGCAAATATATATATATCATCTTTTTGGAAAATGGAAACTGGGAAGCATCAGAGAGACGCCATGACAAGCCACATTCTGTGCAAAGCTGCTTCTAAACCCAAGGTTAAGAAGTTTGACTTCAAGAGTTTTTTCCTAAAATCTTTTTTTCTCCTCTTCAATGCACCTGAGCACTCAATCATGACTCAAATCAAAGGGGTTGGCACTGATAACCAAGGCCTCCTTAAGAGGGGTCAGCCCTTTCCAACAGGCCTTGATCAGACAGAACGATAACAATGAACTTTTATTGTGAGAACAGGATTGTCTGGAAAGTCCCGTTTATTACTCCAGCTTTCTCATTTCCTTTTCTAGGGTAATTTCCATCAAGGCTCTAAAAAAAATACTCTGTGTGTGTGTGTGTGTGTTTGTGTGTGTACGCACTGTGTTCTACAGCACTGTGTCCTGCTATTCATTTTGTTCTTAAGTTTTCTGTGTTTTCCTTCACTTAACCAGCCCACAGATATTTTATTTTTATTTTTAATATACTTTTATCGGTGCTCTGTAATTTATACATCACAGTGAGGTTCACAGTGATAAAAACATACATGCGCACAGCACTTACTGTGTTTCCCTCCAGGCCCTCCTCCTACTCCTCTCGTCACTGTAGTGCCTGTTAGTGAGATCGGTAGTGATACCTTCATATATGGACATAGCATTATTTGATCGGTTCCTTCAGCAGTTCTTTTTTTCCCCTCCCCACCTCCCTCCCCCAATTCCCTGCCACTATTCTGCTGGTCTCTCTCCTCATTTATCTGAAGTCCCTTTTGTTTCCTATTTTCTCTCTAGCTTCCACATATGAGAAAAAATATAACCATCCTTGGCTTTCTGAGACTGGCTGATCTCACTTAGCATAATAGTCTAGTTCCATCTATTTTTCTGCAAATGCCATAAAATTGTTCTTCCTTATGGCTGAGTAAAATTCCATTGTGTATATATACTACATTTCTGTTATCCATTCATCTCTTGACGGACACCTAGGTTGATTCCATAATTTGGCTATTCTAAATTGTGCTGTTATAACTTTAATTCTTTGGAAAAGACATGGAGGGATGGTACAGCTGGTCACGTAGGCGTTCCATTCCTAGTCTTCTGAGGAGCCTCCACACTGATCTCTACAGTGGCTGCACTAATTTACAATCTCACCAACAGTGCCAGCCCACAATATTTTATGAAAGTGATCTAACGTGTCCTTGTTGGACCCTCAACAATAGGATCTCAGAGCAGGCTCAATAGCACACCATAGGCTCCATTTTGAATATAGTGTGGATTTTTTTCATTCTAGCAATTTGAAGAGGGCTCCTATCTGACTTTAAATTGCCTGGACACTTATATTTTGTCAAAACAAAACAAAACATTACACACACATGCACACATATCACTCATTTATCTGGAAGATATTTATTGTGTGCCACACTCAGTTCTAAGTACAGAAGCGGACAAGACATGAAGGTATTGTCGTATCCTTTTATTCTAGTGGGAGAGGTAGAAAGTTAATAAATAAGTAGAAGACTCAGGCAGTGACAGGTACGCAGAAGAAAACTAAAGCATGAGAAGAGGTTAGAGAGTGAGGAGAGGTGGGGGTCATCTATTTTAAACCAGGGGTCATGGGAGGAATTCTGTAGGCAGGTGACATTTGAGCAGATACCTGGAGGGCAGGACAGGGCCAGGCAGCCTGTGGTCTCAGGAAAGAACATCTTAGGAAACAGGAATAATAAGTGCAAAGGAGGAGAGCTGGAGTTGTTCAGGAAACAGCTGGGGAGCTGGCGCAGGAGGAAATGAAGAAATAAAGGTGGTGCCTGGCTGGAGAGGAGGGAGCACGGGGAATTTCTGAGAGGTTCCTGTTCCTGGTGCATAGAGGGAAAGGAGTTTAGGTAAGGCAAATCTCAGGCCGCCTTTATTCCTCGTTTCCCCACCTGCCAACCGCTGCTCAGGTCATTAGGATCACCAGCTATGTCTTCCCCTCTGTTGTATGACTGCAAACACCAACAAGTGTAAACACCACAAACGAGGAGGGAAAAGCCGGGTGCTTCTGTCGCTTTTCAGCCTTGACTTCCCACTGGCTGTCCGGGATTTATTCATCCTATCATTCAGGGGCTCCGCAGTATAATCAGAACATGATCTGTCACTTCCAAAACCCAGTGGGTGGCCTTATTTGTGCTCTAATCACACAGTATCATAACTGTTCCCAGGCATCCCAAATCACTTCTAGCCAGACCCTTGTCCTTATCTGACCTTGACATACTGAAAGCACTTATGAAGCCTGCAATTTATTCCCTTCTCCTTTAATCTGAGTTATTGGCTGAACGGTTGGTCATACTTGGTTAATCTGCCTTTACCTTTAGGCGGAAATCTTTGTGGCTGCAAAGTGCTGTGCTAAAACATTTAACACGGCTCATCTTTATGGAGAAAATTTTCCGGGTTGTAAGATTCTTTATCTTTCTTTCTTTTTTTAATTGATATTTTCATGTTCTACAACCAATTCCTGCCTCTCACTCAAGGTTTTAATATAGTTTTTGCTTCTTCGGTAAGGCAGTAAAGACATCATAGTTCTTATAAACCTACAATTGAAAAGGAACCTCTGTTGCAAAATCAGGTGAAGCGAATCATTTCCTAATTCTGATATTTGATTATTCATCTGAACGCAAGTCTATCTATTTGGCTTCGTTAGTCTGAAAGTACAAAGATTTAACTTAATCTGGTCTTAATTCTCCCTTGCTGGGTTTCCTTGAATGAATAATCTCTGTCTAGTTCTTCATCCATAAATCTTAATAATGATAAAAAAATCCATTGATATTCAAGTAGTATTAGATAAAGGAAGATTTTAACCACTGATGTCTCTGTAGAGAGTGATGAAAAATGACTGGTCACAAAACTGTACTTTTCTAACAATCAGTGATTAAGGAGGACAAATTGTCGATTTTTAAAAAAAAATTAAAAGAACTTTAAAAGAATACAGACCAAGTGTCTTTGAAGTTAGGCAGAAAACTAGAATTAAACAGAAACACGAATAATGCCACAATCTGTCCCACTGAAAATGGCAGAGGAAATTCTATTTTTGTACCATTTTATGTCAACAAGATTGCTAGGCCAAGGGAGCATTAGAACAATGAGTAGATTTCTTGGTTGTTAAGTATTATTATTAAGGGAACTTACATAAAATAAAGGATTATAGCATGTCTCCAGGCGCACTTCTTTTTGGTGGCATTTCTTCCTACTAATTGAAGGGTTGTAGATCTTACCTATCATTTCAAACTCCAAATTTCCTTCAAGGAGTTTGTAGGTTTTTATTTTCTTTTAAAAAGGAATTGTCTGATTATTTTACTAAGTTTCTCCTGCCTTCAATCTCACTTAATCACTGTACCAAAAGTTGGAAAGTTAATGCTAGCTTTTATATCCATATGTTTATGTCTAATAAACATAACTTGCAATATGGATTTTTGATAGTCACTCAAAACAAATTAACTAGAGAACTAAAAGGGGAGGGGAGAGCATATATACACAACTACTTGTTAGAAAACAAATTCCTCATTAGAATCAGCTCTTTGATTTTTTTAAAGCTAACAAAGAATTCTTCACTTTATTATTCACAGTTTTATCTATCACTGTGTACACATCTGGGAAACATGTGACTACTACATTAAGAGTGTTGTACAAGCCGGGCGTGGTGGCGCACGCTTGTAATCCCAGTACTTTGGGAGGCGGAGACCGGAGGATCCGGGTTCGCGGCCAGCCTCAGCTCTCTCGCTCTCTCGCTCTCTCTCTCTCCCTGTCTCTCTCCTTAGTGAGGCCCTCCGCAACTTCGTGAGACCCGGTTTCAAAATAAAGTATAAAAAATAGGGCCGGGGGTGTAGCGCGGAGGTAGAACGCCCCTCGCCCCTGGGTTCAATCCCCGGTACCACAAAAAAAAAAAAAAAGAGTGTTGTACAGGGGAGCAAGGATATTGAAAATGGGATGAGAGGTGGAGCTGGAGATATAAAAGTCACTGAAATACACCTCCCCTTCCTCTTCATTTTTTATTCTTTACCTCTAAATTTAATATAGTGCTTTTATATATCAAGAAGGCAATAATATGGTGACTCAGTTGCTTAAAGTAACTGTTAATGTCATATTCAATGAAAAATGGCATTATCCGTGGAAAGCTACATTTTGCAAACAATGATCATGTCAGTGGAATCTCACTAAGTATTGGATCTGTATCATTGAGTAACATGCCTAAAAATGAATGACTCTTTTCCAGAAAGCGTCATAGCATTTCTTCTATCATTATCATTTTATTCCCAAATATAAGTTGTTCAGTATATGCAGTGACAACTTTGGCAAATTGGAGTTTCTTCTCTGAGAGTTTGGAACTGAGACTAGAAGATTCTAACTACAGCAAGGGCTGGTCTCTTGGGGGCAGAAGATGCAAAATCTGGAGCCATGTAGTAGTTGAACTGTATAAAGTCATACCTGGGTATCTGGGAAAGATTGGTTACAGGATCCCTCATGAATACTAAAATCTGCTGTTATTCATGTCCCTTGTATAAAATGGTGTCGTATTTGCATATAACCTAGAACATCCTGTAGTATACTTTATTTATTTATTTTTTTTGCGGTACTGGGGATTGAACCCAGGGGCGTACCCCCGGCCCTATTTTTTATCCTTTTTACTTTGAAACCGGGTCTCGTGAAGTTGCGGAGGGCCTCACTACGTAGCTGACTCACTACGTGGCTGAGGCTGGCCGTGAACCCGATTCCTCCGGTCTCCGCCTCCCAAGTACTGGGATTACAAGCCCGGCCTCTAGTATACTTTAAATCATCTCCAGACTACTTATAATACGTAATACAATGTAAATGTCATGTGAATAGTTGCTATTCTATTTGTTTAGAGAGACAAGAAAAAAGTCTATACATGTTCAATCCTGACTATTTTTTCTTGAATATTTTGATGTGTGCTTGGTTGAGTCAGCAGATGTAGAAGCCATGGATACAGAGGGTTGACTATAATTCAGAAAGTTGACCTGAGAAAATCAAGGATGAAAGGATGATGATGACCTATGGAGTCAAGGAAGGAGAAGAGAAGGTAAGAGAAAGAGAAGGGAGGGAGGAAGAGAGGGGGGAGGAGAGAGAGAGAGAGAGAGAGAGAGACAGAAAAGAGGAGAGAGACTTATTCTTTCGGCTCAGAAGCCAGGCTACATTCTTATACTGGGCTTCTAAAAAACCAAGATGTATACTTACAATACATTCCCCATATGCCTATTGAGGCCACTAAAAATTTTGGTTTCTGTTGCTTGCAACCAAAGATTTCTAATAGTAATATGTCTCTGAGATAATATAACTCAACATCAATATTTATGCTAAGATTCACTGAATTTTTTATTATCAGATATCCTTTCAGAAAGATAATGACTTACAAAGTCATTATCCTTCATGGGTGAGATCCTTCAGAGACCTTCTTGGTCCTTTATCTCAGTCATTCACTATTTTTCTCTTTGGGTTCTTTCTCCTCATTTCAGCTCTATTTGCCAGCCTTGACCAAACAGAATTTTCCTAGCAGGATTCATTCATTAGATAATTAAAATCTAATCTCTTCAATTGGTTTGTTCTCTTCTAATCTTAAGAGAGAAATCCGTTTATTTGCCTTCCGGCCATACTCTCGTGTAGTGAAACCAAACTCAAAAACAGATTTATTCCTTAATTTAGCTTCTATCCTCTTGATGCACCAATCAATCAAATATTTCATGCAGATTCAGATGTGAGTTTAGCAAATAATGCATTTGACCCCAAAACCTGCCTCTTCTTATTTAGAAAACTGTGGTTTCTAAGATAATTACAGTGAATTATAATGCGTGTCAGCCTTTTTATCAGTATTAGTGGCTGGAAAAGTAACAGATTTCTTATCTACTACATATGATAATAGGCACTTTTCTTGAGTACCTGATACATGATAGGCACTATTCTGGACATTTTCAGACATTAGGAATAGTCTCCAGGCTGTCATGTAAGGCTTAATACAGAGACTGATTAAGGGGAAACTACTTATCCATGAATATACAGTATGAAGCAAAGCTATGATTCGAATTCAACTCTCTCTAAATTTCCTCATGACTAGGGTTGTTTCCACCATACAAAGGAGCTTCTAAATACGTACCCACCCCCACTCATTCTACAATAGGAAACAGGGAAAATTCCAAGAAATATTTCCCTCACAATCTGGAGAAACAAAAAAAAAAGAATTATTTTTGTTTGTTTGTGGTGCTAGGGATTGAAGCCAGGGGCATTCTACCTCCCAGCTGTACCCCAAGCCCTTTTTATTTTCACTTTTTTATTTGGAAACAGCTCCCAAGGCTCTCACTAAATTGCTGAGAGCCTTGCTAAGATGATGAGGCTGGCCTCAAATCTGTGATCCTCCTGTCTCGGCCTTCCAAGTACTGAGGTTACAGGTGTGTACCACCACACCAGGCAAAAGTATGAATTCTTAAAAAAAACTTACCCCAATATAAAAGGAAATGTAATTATATTTTAAAATTTTTTAAATATAATGGTTATATATAATGGTTTTATATATATAATGGTTTTATATATATAATGGTTATATATCAATATAATGGTTATATATACATATATATAACCATTATAGAGGTTGTACATTTTTACTAGTGTTCTAAAAGTAGAACTTAATTTCTTTCCTATGACAGATCATAATAGACTATCATTACACATTATATTAAGCTCCTTGTGGATGACACATGACTAATGCTATAGCTCTCCTGGATGTAAAGATAGGGCTGACAACTGGTTTGAGACCAGCACACCCCTTCTCACGTAAGCTCTAATAAAGATGCCTCTTTTCTTTTGCATCTGCAGTTGCTATTTTCAAGGTGTGTTTCCACCTACTTTTGAACATCATAATCCGCTCAAAGTCTTTGTTTAAAATGAGCTACCCATTTCTGCTCACTGCATCCCCCTGAAATGTGCCAGCCATGGTGAGTTCCCAGCACTCGGTGGCTGTGTTCCATTTTCTGAGGGAGTTTGCATAAACCTCCTGTGGTCACTGCACTTAAGCTCATCCTGTAACAGCTGTCTGGGCAGCCTGCTGTCATCTATATTCTCTGCTTGGACAACCCCAATAAACTGTTATGACAAGTATCACTTTAATCTATTAATCAACACAAAATGTGCGAGACATGGTGTGAAAGGACAGGACATACTCCTCTTTGTGATTTAGCTGGGGGGATGATGCCACACACAGGCAAAGACAATGTATAAGCCAAATGAACAGCACTAATAACTGGTCATGTAAAGGGTCACAGAGAACATGGGAAACGCACTGGGTTTTGAAAGATGAGCAAGATTTTTAAAACTAGTTGGAGGCAAAGGATGGAGAGACTGGAGGCCACACAGAAGCCACTCTTTATGAAATACCCATTGTGTCCCAAACGCTGTCCTAAGGATTTCTTATCTCCATGAATTGTCACAAAATTGTTGCTTGTATTAAGATTTTTCACCAATTTTACAGATAAGCAGCAGAGGCTCAGAGAAGTTGAGTCGTTTGTTTATGGGGAGGGCTAGGAATTCAAACAGGGATCTTTCATGTTCTTAGTTTATGCTACAATAGATAGCTGGAGCAGGACATGAGGGAACACTATGAAAGTAGATTTTAAAATGTTAGAGCACTAAGAAAGGTAAACTGGACTTGTGGGTGGACTTGCAGCAGGCAGCTGCATAGTTTCTTTGGCAATTATTGAGGAAGGCATGAGGTACAAGGAAGGTATGAGGAAGAAAAGATTTAGAAAAACATGGGGCTAGTGAAGGAAGAGAAAGTGAGAGCTGTTTGTGCCACTGAAGAGGACCCATCGAAGGCTTAGGTCTAGTTTTTATGTGGTCCAAAGGGTTTCCAGAAACTGGACCCAGTCTTCATTTAGCTTATTCAGAAATTTTGAACAGTTGTTCTCAGAACAATGGAAGTATGAAAAAAAAAAAGACTGCAAGGTGTATTTGTTAAGCCTGTTTTCAAGGTTTTTGATCCAGTTCCCACCCTTAATCTTATTGTAATCTTCTAGCTGGGTGTGGTGGCACATGCCTGTAATCTCAGTACTTAGGAGGCTGAGACAGGAGGATCTCAGGTTCTAGGCCAGCCTCAGCAAATCAGAGAGACTCAGCAACCTAGGGAGACCCTGTTTCAAAATAAAAAATAAAATTGGACTAGGGATATAGCTCAGAAGTAGAATACCTTTAGGTTCAATCCCTAGTACCCCCACCACACACACACATAATACTCTGAATTTTCTGAAAGAAAATTTCAGTTCAGTAAAAAAGTAATGAGATAGGGCTACAAGGATGAAAATATAACACAAATACACAAATACTCAAAACATCCAGAGGAAGACATATTTAGAATTAGGTTGATTTTTGTTTGTTGTATTTGCTTATCATATTTTACAAAGAAATGACTTGAGTACAATCATCCCTTGGTATCTGTGGGGGATTGGTTCTAGAATGTTCCTATGGATACCAAATCTGCAAATGCTAAAGCCCCTTATATAAAATAATGTAGTATTTATGAATAACCTACACACCTAGGCATATTCTACCATATATTTTAGTCATTTCTAGATTACTAATACTACCTAATACAATGTAAATGCTATGTAAACAGTTATTATACTGTATTGACAAAGAATAATGACAAGAAAAAAGGTTAGTACATGTTCAGACCAATGCAATTTTTTCCCCAGCTGAAGCATGGTTAGTGGAATTTTCGACACAGAAGCTGCAGATATGAAGAGCCAACTGTATCTGTTTTTGTGTAATAATGTTCATATTTCAGGTAATTTGGAAGATGGACTTTTAAGTAGAGTAATCAATAGTAGGATCCTTATAAACAATGTATAAGTCTTACTGGGCAGTTGATCGATGGATCATCATTTTAAAAATTGCAAGTATAAAAAATCTGCATAGATCTCTATCTCAGGAAAGATATATTTCTCTAATATTCTCAATGAATATTTGGGATAGGATTTTTAGAAAAGGAGGCTAGCATGAGCTCTTTCTATTAGTTATGACCAAGAACTAGATAGAACAGGTGGGCCTGACCTAACAAAAATATTGGTTGTGTCATAAGGGGCTTCTTTTCCTTAAAATAACAGTTACTATTTCCCAACAGGGTTTCCTCTCTGATACTTTGCTCATTGTAATCCAGAATATAGTCAATTTAAAAAAATCTTCTATTTATTTTTCACATGCCGTCTTTATTTGTCCTTAATCTTTTCTCATAATGATGCTTCTTTATCATTCCTTTTTATACAGTATTCACTTTTTTCCAAATATCAAGTAAAGAAACTTTCCATAAATAAAGCCTTTATGAGAAAAATCAGCATAATACTTTTGAGTAAATAAGTTATGACCACAGCTCTCTGACTGAGATCAAATAGCTGCAGAAAAATGTAAAGGTTAGGGAAGAATAAAAGATTCACCAACTTTCTATTTTTAAACACCTGGATATTTTTTTTTTGTTATGTAAGAGTTGTAAAATAGTACAGGGGGTACAGACGACATAGGCATGTTCTCATTCAGAAGTACATTGTATATTTTCTTATGTTTCCATGTCATTTTTGTTCTATGCCTGAAAAGAATTTCACATCCCTAGAGACTCAAAGATAGAAAGAAAGTGAATCTGGAAATTTGAGTCTAATTGCGAGGAAGATGAAAAATGAATCCACAGAGCATCTACACTTGAGATGGAAGAGGCCAGCTGCATGTTTGGCTTTTTTATGTGCCCAAAACTGAAAGCCTTAATTATGATTCATGAAGCCATTAATTCTTCTTTAGGTCTGAGTGTTAATGGAATAATGATTTTTAATTGAGCACTGAAGATTCGTAAGTCACTAAAAAAAAAAAAAAATAAGCAAGTGCTTACATCATACAGATCGCTCAGGAAATTGAAGGGACAAATTTCATTGGCAATCTCACACTCATGGTTGAAGGTCGAAGGTGAAGAAATTTGTACAAGTACACAAATTATCTTCAGAAGTAAAAGAGATGCATTAGCAGGACTGTGAGACACTCATGATGTGATTTTACCTGCGAAATTATCTAATTCATTATTTTCCAAACAATTTGATTAACCTGTAACGTCCATGTAATTGGAAACATGTTTTTGAAGCACAATTGCCTGATTAACATTCTTTAATTAACAAGTTGTCCTAATATTTAGATTCCCTAGATAAATAACTTGATTTTTCCATTTCCTCCAAAGTCTTGACAGACACAAATAAAGCTGATGGCAGATGAAAATTGTTTATTTTGATCCTATGTGAAATGACCTCTTGAGGCTTTTTTATCATCTTCTAGCTCTCTATCAATCATGTTGTTTATGAAATCTTCTTCAGCTAACTTTGCTGCCAACCATTCCCCTTTCCAAATTTTCTTCCATTTCCTGTTTATATCCAAGCATTTATTCATCCTTTCCTTAAGCATCTAACATATCCCAGGTAATTTGTACCAGACTTGTTTATATCCCTGTTTCCTGGATACGCCAGACTCAAGTTTTATGCAAACTCATCTCCCTCCTTGGAATTCCCTTTCTTTTCTTTCCATCCAACGAACTCTCGCCCATTCTTCAAGAATCGCCCTGTTTTATTCAGACTCATCTTCTGTTTTCGACCAATCTACTCATAGTGATCTGAGCAACTACATCAAAGTCATTCTTCTTGAAAATATTCTTCTTGAAAATGACCTACATAATTACTGTACTCTTCTGTTGTTACTGACCTTCCTTGTCAAACATGTCTTATTTGCCTCCAAGTTGGAAGCTCCACCTTAGGGACCCTAGGAAGTACTTTCTGCACAGCACTAAACACCATGAATATTTAGTGCTCAAAATTCTGTGCTGAATGTAAGAAAGAATGATGAATAGCTGATGGACTGACAGCAAGGGAATGAATCTGATTGGTTATCTGGGGGTCATGAAAGCCCCTAAGTCATGTCAGGAAGGCTGAAGGGTATAGGAACATGGAATGAAAGACTCACTTTTATTCAGTATTTGAAAACAGCAGTCATGCTTGAAATCTCAAAAAAAATTGGAAGCTGATTCATTTGAAATCAGTGGCCACAAAGTCCCCTAGCCTGTTCCAATGGAAACTTAATCTGAATCTATTAGATGGAATGATATGCAAATTTTTATACAGAAAGAATTTCTCTAAAACTTCCACTGTACACGTGCTTTTCATAGCTGCAGAACCCTCAAATGGTACCTTTCCCCTGCAAAAGGCGCTAACGTGAAGTCCAGGGTTACATATATTATTGCCTTGGAAGCCCGGGCAATAACACAACAGAAGACAGGTATTGGGGATTAAATGTTACATAAATCTAAATCTGCCACATCCAGAAGCATTTAGAATGCAGTACCCAGGCAGAAACCACCTTTACTACAAAGAACGCTCACCTCCCTCCTCCTGGACCTCGCCTGTGCTTATCCTTCCTAAGCTCTTCCCTTTGTCTTCTGTCCTGCCCAAGCCCAGTCTTCCTCACATAAAACTCAGCCCTACTTTTTAATCACCTATGCAATTCCATTGGTTAAAAGCTAAGGAAGCTATTTCCCAGATAACATCTGAACAATAGACTTCACTGCCTTAATGACAAAAAGCAAAGACAATATGGAGAGTTGGAAAAGAGGTGTTTCAGAACCTCTTATTAAATGCTACAGTCTGCTGATTATCTGTTCAGGTACAAGACTAGACTCTCATGCCTTAGACTGAAACTGGCTTCATGCACAGTTTCACCCATGTGCCCTTAAAGGAAAGATCACCAAAGGCCAGTGTAGCTTTTTGACTCTTCTACATGTCCCCAATGCATGACATTTTCCCCCTCTGTAATGTGAGTACATTTATAATTATTGGTCCCACGACTGCTTTTCCTGGGGTGTAAGCCCATAAGTGCAGTAATTGTGTTGTCTTCTTAACTGCTCTGTCCACTGTGCCATTCTAGTGTCTACATGGTGCCAATGAATAAGATGATAGTTGAATGAACAAATGGGCACTCTGGACTCAAACTTAGGTTGTCATTAGGAAAGATGATCAATGGTTCAATAAGCCAGTCACAATCTCCAAATATTCATTTAATTGCTTCAGTTTTAGAGGTTAAGAAAGACACTCTGAAATGCCTACATTGTACTTTTTTGTTCATTACAGTAAATGAGCAAAGAACATTTTTTGGATAATAGAAAACTTCTCTCAGCCACCCTTTGGCTTTTCATGCTTCTAGCATTCCTCTTGTTTTTGTGAAAATTATACTGCAGTTTTAGATTGTATGATCGAGAGGAAAGCAAGGATGGATGTGGGATGGGAAAACATGATGAAATGTAGGTAAGAACAAATACATTAAAAGGGAAAAAGGGAAGTTTTGACAAAATAAGCAAGGAGAGATGTAGAAAATGGAAAAATATAATAAAATATGAAAAGGGTTAGACACATTAAAAGGAAGGTGAGGAAATTTTTGATAAGTAACCTATTAAGTGTTTTCTAAGACTGTTACTTATGTACAGGGAAAAGATCATCACCGGGCAATTGAGTCTCCACCATGGTGGGTGAGGTTTAATGGATGAGAGGAAGAGGACACTAGTGTCTTGGAACTGAATGTTTTCAATCCTAAACAAGTTACTGCCTGTTGCACCATTTAATAAGGTATATTGTAAATCTGGAACACATGGAAATATGCTTTCAACATTTCAGAGAAAAATGAATGTAAAAGTCTGTTACAAATCTGAAGAGACTAGATTTTTTAAATCAGTGATTAATTGAGATACATTGTAGTTACATTTTAAATTTTGGTGTGCTTTCTTAATAGGAAAACATTATTTTGCTAAAAAGAACACAGCTAATATGTGAGGGAAAAAATCCTTAACACTAAGGAACATTAATAAGCAAGAATGGGAAGACTTAAACTGCTACTCTATGATAGCCTCACAAGTTAGTTATGAGCTCTAAATAAATGTTAGACTGAGAGACATCTACAGATGCTTTATACTTCTTTCTTTTTTTAATTTCTAAGATTCATTTTATATGCTCAATTGTTTTGCTGAAGTTTAAAGATAGATGAGTCAAGTGATAATCCACACAAAATGAACCTGATGTATAGAGAAGAGGCTAACAGAAAACATACATTTTGTTTCTTTCAATATCAACTCAACAAAGCTTAAAAGGGAAAATTCATTGGTCTTTCAGCTTTATTTAAGACTCAATTCGAATGATGATTGTGCATATAGGTAACTATTATTCTGATATTAGATGATAACATTTACATATACTACATTTTTATCATCATTATCATTATTATTGTTGTTGCTGCTGCTGTTGTTGTTGTTGTGCTAGGGATCTAACCAAGGAGCTTGCACATGACTGAGCTATAACGCCAGCCACTGCTACACAAATTTGATTCAATGGGGAGGATGTTTTAAGGGACTGTATTTTCTCTTCTTGCTTGTGGAAGTTCATACTAGTCATATGATTTTATAAACAAGCAAGAAATGGTCTGTATATAAAAGAATTTTAAAGGTTGAAAACTGTGGTTTCCTGTTTTTTTTTTATTTCAAACTCAACTTATGTGGGGGATTATTCACATAAAGAAACCTTGACTGAGAAGTGGAAAAAGGGTCTTTGGGGACTAAATTTTTTTTCCTACTAAAGAATATTTATCCATGTCTGTCAGGGGAAAAATGTGTTTTATACATTTAATAGGAAATAAACTTATTTGTCATCCCTAAGCTGTCTTGAGGCATTTGATAAGGTTTAAAAAGTTTGGCACAACAGTCAAACTTGAATCCATTCATCATATCTTACCTGCGGGTGGTTATGTTGTGATAGGGAATCATTTCTTCCAGAATAGTAATCCCAGTTATGTTTCCTTAATATTATCTTTAAGGTGGCATGTGGAGATCAGATTAGTTATTGAGTTTCATAAAAAAATAGATATTGCCAGATTTAAATACCTCTGAAAACACCATGGTTTATCTAAATGCACTTACTACTAAGTAGTTGGTACTGGGGCGGGGGGTGAAGAAGTACCAAAGGAAGAAAACTACTAAAAATTAAAATGTATTTTCTGTTGATTCTCTTTTTACCTGATTCAGTTCCCAAGCAAGGCTTTCATTTAATTTAAAGCATTCTTTAGAGTCCAACCACATTGATGGCTAGCACGAAGTGGCTCCTAGAGGAAACATTATGTTTGTAATGTGCCTCTATTTCTGTAACCTATTTACCTCGTAAAGCTTGACAGATGACTGCACAGCACAACCTCCAATTCATGCAGGGTTCATAGTAAAAACTCTTGTGTGAACATTACTAACATTATATATGTACATTTTGCCTGCGAGATGTTGATGTGGAGGGGTATGTCTTAAAAGAGAAAGTGCTTTCCCTGGGCATTATGAACGTTATAAACCATTCTCTGTGCACTCAGTAACTTTTAAATATTACCCAAAGGAAAGTTGAGAAATGGGTATTTCTGAATAAGATTATCATAAATCAAAAGCTGAGAGTTCAAGTGAAAAAGCAAGCGAACACAACACTTTAGATATTCATTGTTAAAAAAGGGCAAATTTGAATTTTTATGTGCATTCCTAAATCTCATTGCATTAACATAAGTTGGTGGTCTTTGATGGCCATTTTCTTTTCTCAACCTGTGAGACTGTAGTGAATGTAAGCAAAAGCTACAAATTTATCAGGTAAGGAAAAAACCACCACCAACAATCTTCTCTGAATAAGAGTCAATGATCAAGCTAACTGGGTTCTGGGAGTAAACAAATAGAGTACGGAACAGTGGAACTGCAACCTTAAACAAAATTGTTCCACACAAATAACCATGGATCCGTAAAATACATTTATCTTATTACACAGTCATTTAGTTTGCCATGACATAAATCACGTGTGGAAAAATGAGTAGTCGGAGGAGCATTCATGAGCTAGATGAGCTTCAACTATAAAGAACTCAGGAAGTAATAAGGGGTTAATTTAACAAAATAAATGCTCTTCTCTGCATTTGTCACCTTGGAAGGCCACATACACCTTAATCCCTTGAGGAGACCACCATGAAAGCGAGGGAGCACTCATTTTCATTTTTTTTTTTTAGATTTTTTTTCAGAGCCTGAAGTGACTATAGAAGCCAGAAAGAATGACTGATGGGAAACTGATTTTTCTGTTTGACTTACACCTGGAATCAAACACCAAGCTAGACTTATCACCAAGCGAGAATTCCTGAGAAGGACTCTAATCCAGATATCTAGGAAGTAAACACTTAGTGTTCCAGAAGAAACCCAAAAATATTAATTCAGTTGATGATTGAAGATATGGTATTATCACAGTGAACTACAGAGCACATGTTGAGTATGTCTTCCTGTCTAGGGCACCTAGCAAGTGTAGTAGTCGTCGTCATTGTCGTCGTCGTCGTCATCATCATCATCATCATCATCATCTAAAGCATCTTATATTTATGTGTGTGGCAGGTACACAGGTACTCAGGTGTCCTTGGTAGAGAAAAAGGCAAAAAGACTGAAGAAAAGATAGAAGGTCATGGTTATTGAAAGCTGTTTCTGTGAGAGTTGTATCCTATGTTTGGGGAAAAAAGATTGAGGTGTTCTACTGCAAAAGTTGAAAGATCATGGAAAAAATAAATCAAGGGAAGTCCTAAATATTAGAGATAAGAACTGAATCTCAAAAAGGAAATCAAGAGCCAGTGAAAAGTGGAAATGAAAGGAAAGCCCAGATCTTCTGACTTTTTTTCTGAATCCTTTTTCCATCAGACACTGATATTGTTTGATTGATTGATTGATTGATTGATTGATAGTACTGGGGATTGAATCCAAAGTGCTGGGATTTACAGGCATGTGCCACTGTGCCTGACTCATAAGGCAATGATTTCAACAAGGCATTTGACAAATTGTATCTCAGGATGCTTGTGGGCAAGTAGGAGAAATATCAGAGGAACAATAGTAGTATTAGCAGGTGGATTCAAAGTTTGACCACATGAGGGTTAAGAAACAGCCTTGCCAACTTTGAAGAGGTGACAGAGAGAGCTTGGCTAGGACTGCACTGTTCAACTTTGCATCAATTGTAACAAGTGCTTATCAAATGTGTACAATACATACAGCTAAAAGTGAGAGGCAATATATTTAATGAATAAAAAGAATTCTTAAAGTACTAAAGAACTTCAAAGTAATTAAAGGAGTAAGAATTACTTAAGTAAAGCTGGGTGTGGTGGCGCACGCTTGTAACCCCAGTACTTTGGGAGGCGGAGACCGGAGGATCTGGTTTCGCGGCCAGCCTCAGCTCTCTCTCTCTCTCTCTCTCCCTGTCTCTCTCTCTCTCTCTCTCTCTCTCTCTCTCTCTCTTTCTACTTAGTGAGGCCCTCCTCAACTTCGTGAGACCCGGTTTC
>PVJS01021522.1:0-31411 GCA_004027185.1 Glis glis
GAGAGAGAGAGAGAGAGAGAGAGAGAGAGAGACAGGGAGAGAGAGAGAGAGAGAGAGAGACAGGGAGAGAAAGAGAGAGAGAGCTGAGGCTGGCCGCAAACCCAGATCCTCCGGTTTCCACCTCCCAAAGTACTGGGATTACAAGCATGCGCCACCACGCCCGGCTTGTGCTGTGATATTTAAGATTAACCTAAGCCAGGAGGGGTGGTGCACACCTGTAATCCCAGTACTTGGGAGGCTGTGACAGGAGGATCACAGGTCCAAGACCAGCCTCAGCAACTTAGCGAGACTGTTTCAAAATAAAATAGGGCTGGAGGTGTAGCTCAGAGGTAGAACGCCTCTGGGTTCAACCTTCAGTACCAAAAAAATAAAAAAATAAAAAAATTGCCTCTATCTGCTACCAGCTGAGGCGGGTCCCCTTCGTGGCATTTCAGCCTCCCCCTCTCCAGGGAAGGGCTGGGGACTTGTGACATCAGGCCTCCAACAGCTTCCAGCCCAAAATAGCCCTCTCTTTAGACTGGCCCCGTCCCGGTCCAGCTGCGTCTGCCTCTAGCTGTTCCCAGCTGAGCCGCTGTGGTTCCTGCCGCGCCTCCATGCTCACCCCTCGAGCTGGTTCAGCCAACATGCTCTGGGAAGCGGGTTTTCCATGGGCAAACTGGGGAGGGGTGCTAGGTGACACGGTGGCGGCTCTCAGAGAGTGAAGCCAAATAAGCTCTGGCCATGTAGCCACGGTGGCCTGGGTTCGGATCCGTGCACTTAACCATTGCCCTGGGCCAGGCCCTCAACTCCCCTGAGCCTCGGTTTTCTCATCTGGAAAGTGGGCCAAGAGCAACCTGCCAGGTCGGTTGGGAGGATTCGAGCAGATGATGCACGGAGAAGACCCTTCGTGGGGCCTGGCGTGGAGCAGGGCTCAGGCTTAGTCAATGGGGCTGGCTGTTATACCTGCAGCATTTGGAAGTTGATAAAATCACACCCACCTGCCTCCCTATTGGGACCTTCCAATGACCCCAGGGCAGATGTCCTTGTTGGTTCTTGTTGGAAAGAAAGGAAAGGTTCTAAACTTCCGAGAGACCTATTCCACCTCCAGGATTTCCAAAGCCACTGGCCCTTCTGGAACATTCATTCCAGGCGCCCATCTGAGCCCAACCCTCTCCTGTATGGGAGTCACGGACCCCCCTACACGTGTCCAGCCTCACATGCATTCACTTTTGCTGTGGGGCGCCAAGACAACCAGGTAGCAGTGGGCAGAGCAGGGCTGGTGTGCCCATCTGTCAGACGAGGAAGTCGAGGCTGAGCAAGGAGCAGGGGATGGCTCCAAGCCACATATTGACACAGGTGGCTGGGGTGACACTCAGGCCACAAGGAGGGAAGAGGGGACCAAGCACTAAGTGAGGGTTAGACTCTTAGACAGTCGGAACTGGAACACTGAGGGCGCGGAGTCCAGCATCCTCAACTAACAGCTATGGAAACAGAGGCCGGAGGGGAGGATGTCTGAGGACGCAGAGCGAGTGCAGGGCGGGATCCAGCTGGTACCATGCGCTCATTCATTCATTCATTCACTCATTCATTCATTCATTTGTCCAACAAATGTGTATTGGGCACCTTCCCAGGTCCCGGCAGCGTGAGACCCTGAGAATACAGTGGCACACCAGGCAGAGCCCTGCCCGTGAGCATCCTAGGACTTAAGTAGGAGTCTGACTAGTGACCAGGTAATAAAAACGCACCCTGGCTGAGGAGACACCAAGAGTGTCAGCAGTGTGTGTGCGTGTGTGTGTGTGCGTGTGTGTGTGTGTGTGTGTGTGTGTGTGGTGCCATCAGCACAGTGGGAGAACCAGCGAGAGAAGGTCTTGCAGAAGGCCCCCTGCCTCGCACTGGCCCACAGTCAGGCTCCCTCTTGTCCCCTTCCTTGGCCATCATGAGGCAGAAGGGAAGGATGCGCTTCTCTGAAGAACAGATCTTGTCTGAGCCTCACCCCCAGATGGGGAAACTGAGGCCCATCCGTGCAGGGCGGTGGAGAGGCAGACATGGACAGCGGGGGCCGCGGGGGCAGCAGGGGGAGGGAGGAGCCAGGAGAAGGGGCCAGGGATAGGGACTGAGAAAAAAAATGGGAGGGAACAGTAGCTCGGCCTGTCCCAGAAGCTGTGGAGGAAGGGGTCCCAGGAGGGTGTTAGGAAGGGCTTGCGTGTCCTCCCAGGTCCTGTGGTGGAGCTGCCAGTGTGGCTGTACTGGAGACGGGGCCTCAAAGACATAATTAATGTTAAATGAAGCGGTTCCCAATCCCAGCGGATTAGTGTCCCTATAGAAAGACACAGGAAAGGCCGTGGAGAAACTTAGAGGAAAGGTGGCCATTCCCACCGGAACACTCATCTTGGCCTTCTAGCCTCCAAGACTGTGAGGAAATAATTTCTATTTCTGTAATGTTTGTTGTTTAAGCCATCCAGTCTACAATATCCTGTCACGGGGACCTGAGCCAATAGAGGGAATCATCTACTTACCCCACTGAGAAACTGCCTCTTCCAGGAAGCCTTCCTGGGCTCCCAGGGTAGGCTTGGAGGCTCCACAATGCCTTGACTTCCCCTATCAGAGCACTTGCCTCGCTCCTAGACTAGCCTGGGAATGTCATAAAGCCAGAGACAAGGTTTGGCTTATTCTTGGACCCCCGGCCTCAGTCCAGGGCCGGAAGGGATTTGTTGAATGAATGAATGAATGAATGATCCCAGAGAAGGGAAACAACTTGCTTCTTCTGAGGCCCTGGCCCAGCCTGGTGCCTTCCAACTGGGGCTGGGGCTCGACAGACCACGCCCTCCCCGCTGGGAAGAACCCAGCTGTACTGCTCCCCACCCTTCCCCAGGTCTCCCCTGCTTCTTGCCTCTTCCTCTGGGATCTCAAGCCCCTCACTGTCTGGCCTGCCACAGATCAACAGCAGGCTCCCGTGACAGGCCAAGAGAAGGATGGATGTGCACAGGCCCTTGATGGGGGTGAGGGGGCAGCAGCCCCCGTTTCCAGTCTCGCCGCTTCGCCTACTGTACATGGAGCCCCCAGAGCTCCCAGGTCAAGGGCCTGTGCCTGCCTGGGCAGCATGCAGGCATCTCTGCAGGCCATGTCTCACCCCCGTGCCAAGCCTCAGGTGGACAGCTCTGGAGGCCGCACGCCTGCCCCCACCCCAGGCTGCCTGTGCCCAGCCTCCCATCCTGGGCGCTCTCCCAGGGCCAGAGCTGCTCTTTCTCTTTTCTTCCCTTTCTCCTTCCCTCCCTCCGGTCCCTAAGCACCAACTATTTCTTAAGGTCCACTCCTCCTCCTTGCACCCCCGGCCCCGACACAGAAGTTGGCCTGGGGAGGGGGTCACTCGGGGCGCAGCAACCAGCCACCCGACTACCCAAAGAAGCCAGGTGCGCAGGCTGGGCCTGGCCAAGCTCCCCTGGGGCTGCAGCTCCTCCGTAGCCAAGTCCCTCACCCTGGAAGGGGCTGGCCGCCGCGGGGGAAGGGAACCGGGCCTTGACTCTGTGCCAGGCCTGGCTGGAGCAGGGGAGTCCTCAGGGAGAAAAACTTGCTTTCTGTGGTTCCAGAGGACCTGATCCCCTAAAAGGTTGACCCAAGCCGGGGGGAGGCTGCCCCTCGACTGCACCCCCCATTCTGAGGCTAACAGGGCCTTCTCCCCAGTGAGCCCTAAAACCTGCTGCCCCACGCCCAGCCTCGGTCCCTCAACCACACTCCTGCCCTCCTGCCTCCGTCTCCAGCCAGGGTGTGCCAGGCCTGCTGGCTGACCCGGCCGCAGCCTGACCCGCTGAGCAGTCAGAAGCTTGGCCACCTGCGTCCCTGGGGCCCCAAGCCTGCAGAAACTGCCACGGAGGAACCATTCTGCAGTCTACAGATCCCTGCCCTGGGCTCCGTCCCAGCCAACTTTTCCCCAATACTCTGCCCAGGGCTTCCAGTGGTCCGGGGAGGCCGGGCAGGGGCAGCTCCGCCTGGGGGCCCTCCCTGGGGAGCACTTTCAGCCTGAGCCCTGGTCTTTAATTACAAGATAGGTTCCTGTTGCCTGTTCTATCTCTATTTATCTGCAGGATCTCACTAATTGAATCCGCCACAGCAGCAGGCAGGCCTGGGGGACGGCAGGGGAGACAGCCGAGCAGGGGCTGCAAACTTCCTTTCCTTCTTGGCCAACAGCAAAACCAGACAGCCAAGAAACTCTCTCCCTTCCCTCCACCCTGCCCGTGCCCAGTCCGAGGGGACCCTTCGGCCCCATGCCCCAGGGCATCCCTGTCCACCCAAGGTCCCGACGCCAGACAGTGCCCGGCTGCCTGCCCCCCCAGCTCAGATTCCTGAAGCAGAGAAAAGTCCGCCCGAGCCAGGCTGAGGTCCCCAACTCTGCCACTTAGCCGACGCAGCTCACCTACCGTAGGAGCCGTCCTGGTCCAGGAGGGAGTCGGGCTCCATGGCGTGCGGGCCCCCGGCCCCTGGCCCCACCTGATTTATGAACCGAGGCTGTCTCCATGAGCGTCTGGGTTCCTCCTTTTGTATCCCATCTGGCGGCTTTTCCAACTAGATGACTGGGTATTCCTGCAAGCAGGCCCCTTTCCAGCCCTCGCCTTCATACAGTACATTTAAAGTAGCAGTAACCTCTTTTTCCTCCCCCCGCAGCCTGGCTGGAAACATTAGAAGGGACCGAGGCGGCGAGATGTCTAAAATAGGAAGACGCCGGGGACAGTGGGCCTGGCTGCCCGCGATGCTGGCTGCGGGGATCTGGCCGGGCTGTGCAGATGGAAAAGCTAAGAGGTAAGACAGAGACAGGGCTTAACATCTGGATGCCGGCTCTGGGGCCCCGGGGGCCTGTGGGAAGCTGCAGCGGGGGGGGGGGACAGTCCCCTTGTGGGAGGGGACGGGGTCTGCTCTGCTCACCACCCAGCGCCCAAACCCCAGGGGTTTCTCTCAGGCCCTGCTGGAACCTCCCACTCAAATCTGTTCTCAGACATTTCCTGCAGTGTGGGGGATGCAGTAATTGACTCATCCATCCATTCAGTTAGTCACTAAATATTTTTTGAGCATCTAGTCCTTGCCAGACACCGAGCCTGATGCGGGGTCTGCAGCGGGGAACTAGGCGCAGCGTCTGGCCCCTGGCGAGGGTGAATGGCTTACAGGTAAGCTGGTCCTTGCCACGCAGCGTGTCGGGCAAGGGCCGCAGGAGCACAGAGAAGGGGCCTCACCTGGATGGGAGAGGTGATCAGGGGAGGCTGCCTGGAGGAGTGGGCACCGAAGCTGGGGCCTAAAGGATGCATTGGAGTTTTCAGGTAAAGAAGGAGGAGCGATTGCCTGTGCAGTATCCTTAAGAGAACGTGGGTGCTCAGTGCCCCTCAGATAAGCTCCAGGTGATTGGAGCACAGTGCATGGGGTGCTGGGGAGGGATGGGATGAGGAGGGAGGCAGAGGCAGGTCGGGCAGGGCCTGGGGGGATGGTCCCAGCCTCCCCCGAGGTTGGTCCGTGGGAGTGGCACAATCGCAGTTGTCCTTGGGAAGGCCTGTCTGGCCACTGTGTGAGCGGGTGGGTGACAGCGCAGGCTGGACTGGGACAACTGTGGCCTCAGTGCGAAAGGCCGTGGAAACCCTGGGCACCGTTTGTTAAGCACCGGCCAGAGGTGTTTCCCCACGCACCCCTGGTGCAGTTCAGAGGCCAAGTGACTCGTCCACGGTCACAGCTTGTGAGTGACCTTCAGGGCAGTCCTGGGCCCCAGGAAGGTCGCAGCCTTGGTGGTGGGAGCGGGAGTGGGCGCAGATGCAGTAATTCATGCTGCATCTCCCTGTCCTGCAAGCCCACTCAAAACACAGGCCAGTCCCGTTTGAGCCCAATCCCAGAAGGCTGCTTGGTAGAGGCGGCCAAACTGGTAGAGAAAAAAGAGTAGGATTGGATGGGCCGAGGGAGGTGGGGCATGCAGGCAGCAGGGATGGCAGGATCAGAGGCGTGGAGACCGGCAGGAGAGCGCCAGCCTGGGCTGTGGCTTATTCCAGAAGGCCACAGACTGCCCAGAAGCATTCATTCAGAGAATGCCCTCCTTCCCAGTGCATGCCGGATGTCCCTGCACACGGCCCTCTCCCAGCCTTCCCGACATGCTGCACCTGGCTCAGGAGAAAACCTTCTGCCCCCAAGGCGCTGCTGGAAAGCCGGAATCCAGCCTCAGGGACCTGCTCCCTGCTCTTGGGAGACCTGGCTCTGGTGCAGGGTGGAGGGGACACCAAGAGGAGGAGACGGAGATAGAGACGGGCAGGCGAGAGGGTCCAGTGCCCCAGCCCCTCCCAGCTGCTCCCAGAGAGCCAGCAGCTGCTGACGTGGTTGGCCTGGCCACAGGGAGGCTCCTCCTGTCCCCTTTGCCCCTCCCCCACCTTGATGACAAGGAGCACAGCTCCCAGCCTCCTGCTGCCTTAATTACAGGGACCGGGCTCCCTGGCCCTCCCAGGCTGTGGGTGCTGGACAGGCTGCGTGTGGGGTGGGGGAGGCCGGCCAGTGGGGGATTCGGCCATGGGCCACCAGCAATAGGAGCGTGCAGGTCCGCGCCCCCGGCTGTCCAGGGTCCTGGGGTCCTGTGGCTCTAGGCCCATGCGTAGAATCTCTTTCTAGAAGGCGGTAGTTAAGAGGATGGGGCTGGAATTGACCCTTTCTGCTGCCCACTTGCTGGGTGACACCAGGTGCATTACTGAACCCCTAAGAGTCTTCCTGGTAGAATGCAGCCGCTCACAGCCCTCACCTGTTGGGGTCCCCGTGCGGATTAACGGAGACGATGAACCTCGAGCCTTGGGGCTTTGTGCCTGTCTAGGTTGGGTGCGACTTAAGCTCTCAGTACAGCTCATCCCTGTCCGAGCTTGCAGCATCTCCACAGCCCAGTGAGGGGAGGACACGGGCTCATTTCACAGTGGCAGAAGCTGAGGCTCCGACAGACAGAACGGACTCAAGCATCTCACGGTGAGGACCTGGACTCCATTCTGCCTGCGCCCCCATCGCCCTGCACCTCACTCCTGCCACCAGTCAAGGAACAGAGTTGGATTAACCTAGCACTGAACCCACCCGTTCCCTGTTTTAATGAATCAGCTATGCAGCCAGAGCGTCTACCCTCCAGGGATTCATCTAGGATAATGTGCATCGCACACCAGGCTCCGCTTCCTGCCGCTGGGGATAGACACATCAGTGCAACCAGGCCCGTCTCCCCCTGTGGAGCGACTGCGCAGTGTCCTGCTCTTTGGTTGTGCCATACCTGGTTGGAGGCAATCCCCTCACGATGGGCACCTAGGTTGCTGCCAGTTGTTTAGGAAAACAAGCAACTCTGTGATGAAGATCTCGGCTGTACCCTTGCTCAGCTATCTAATGACCTCTGAATAGTAGACCATAGATACAAAGTTGTTGGGTCAGAAAGCGCCGGCATTTGTACGTTCCCAGCATGGGAGCAAAAGGCATCCAAGCCCCATCTGGTTCTTTTATTCATTCCACCAACAGTTACTGAGTGCTGATTTTGTGCCCGGCCCTGTCCTAGGGCCTGGGAAGGCCAGTCTCCCTACTCTTGTGGATTTATATTCTAGCTGCAGGGAGACACATTGTCCGCAGGAGATGAGTGCTACTTGGAAAATTAAATCGAGGCCCAGAGGAGGGACTTTTGAGCAGTGGCTTGACCAGCAAGGAGAAACCGGCTGCGCAAAGTCCAGCGGACGAGCGTCCAGGCAGAGCCACTGCGACAGCTCCGTGGGAGGGAGCGAGGCAGGCAGGAAGTGAGAGCGATGGCCAGCGTGGCCGGGCCGGGGTGGACGGGTGGAAAAGTGATCAGAGAGAAGAGAAAGGACATAGAGGCCGCTTCACCGAAGGCCTTGCAGGCCAGGGGAGTATAGGAGCCACTGCAGGTTGGAGCAGGGGAGTGACCCGCGGGCTCCCTGGCTGGTGTGTGGAGAGCGGCCTCGGGGAGACCAGGTCAGGAAAGAGAAATGTGTCGAAATGACCCAAAGCCTTTGGCCCCAGCAACCGGACCCATGTGCAGAACTGAGACGGGGAAGAAGGGGTTGGGAGCTGGGTGTGGGGGGCTTAGTCGTGGTTACAGTGGGTATGAGAGATGTGGGCAGACCCGTGGAGCTGGGAGGAGACTGCTGCTGATAGGGGGTCTCCATCTGTGGGCCCACTGTACCCCCATTCGGGTAGCAGTGGTCCCTGTAAAGAAAGGGGCTGAGTGGCCGCCGATGGCCGTTGGCTCAAGTCTGGCGGAGTGGGGACGTCAGTGTGGGGGAGCGGGGGCACCAGGAGCCCTGCAGCAGGAGAGGGCAGGGACCTGGCCTAAGCGTGTGCCCGGCCTCCCCTGCCGGGAAGGTCGCACCTGCAGGCCAGGTGCCTGGACCTGCCATGTCTGCACCTCAGGGACCCTCTCTCCCTCTGCCAATCCCTGGGCTAGGCAAGCAGGGGTGCCGGATACACAAAGGAAGAATGGAAACCCAGATCTCTAAGAGCCAGAAGAGGGGAAATATGGGGTAAAGCAGGGGCATGGGGGGGTCAACAGGATCAAGAAAGCTTTTACAGAGAAGGGGCCAGCCGAGTGGGACCGTGAGGGGTGAAGAGGAGTTCACCAAACAGACTGAAGGGGGACAGGCTTGCGATACCAATGCCCAGGCCAAGGCGTGGAGACCGCCTACAGCCCAGGCTGCACGTGCTTGCAAGTGTTTTTCCCGCCCTGGGTTCTGATTTTCCAGCAAAACCCTCTTATCCAAGGCCAAACGGAGCCCTGAGGAGCCCAGAGTGTGCCGCTGGATGTGGGCTTGGGCCTGGCTCCGGCGTCCCGGCTGGGTTTCTCCCAGTACGGCAGGACCGACGAGCTTGGTGGTTCAAGCTTGGTGGCTCGGAGCTAAGGATCTGGTATCAACCTGCCTGGGTGCAAATTCCAGCTCCCCATTGCCTGCGGGGGACTCAGCAGTGATTTCCCTTCTTAGTGCCTCAATTTCTTCATCTGTCATTGGAGGATAAGGATAGGCCCTGGGGGGCTACTAGGAGAATTAATGCATTAAGACAGAACTGAGGAGGTGCCCAGGACGGCTGAACCCGGGAGCCCCGCTGAGCTGTGCCATCTCCTCTGTCTTTTCTCTGAACTGCCGGCCCACTCTCCCCCCAGGTCTCCCCTATTTCCTCTGCTTGCAGTGAGACCCCTGCCTTCCAACTCTCCCCCACCTTCAGGTCTCCGGTCATGTGCCGCCTCCTTTAGAGCCCCCAGCCCACACTGTGCTTCTCTTCCTGGGACTCTGCACACTGCCCCCTATATGACCGCATTTATTTGTATCTATTACCGTATTTACTTGTGTATCCTCCACCAGTCCCCGCTTTCATGTCAGCTCCATTCTGTATCCCCAGCACCTAGACCAGGGCCCAGAAGCGGACCCCAACAAACACTCATGAGGAAGTATCTGTGGGGTGACTGCCAGCCTCAATCTCTTTTCTCCGCTGCCTCGGTTCATGGGAGCACCATCAGAGGAGTCCTTGTGGAGGCGGAGGGGCACCTCACGGGAAGGCGCCCCCTTCTGTGTCTCCCCCTGCAGCTTGGTGCTTTTCTGGCTGCACTAGATCTTCCCTTGTCTTGAGGGGCTGGACCCCAGCATCCTGGAGGCAGCCCTGGGAGCCGGGTCCTCCCCATGGCCCTGGCTCAGCCACCTTCCAGAAAGATTTGCTGACTTCCATTCCACAGTGGAGACCTGAGAGGTGCACAGTGGCCGAGAAGTGGCGGGTGTGGCCCTGGCCGCCTGGTGGGAGGTCCTGTCCCCTCTGCAGCACCCAGCCACGGAGGGATGGAGTGTGTTGGGTGCACAGAGGAGGGAGACGACTGCAAGAAGTGACACCAAGAAGAGCTGTCCAGCCTTCGCTCTGCTCCCCGGGACCCCACCTCACCTCCCCGGCCCCTCCAAGCCAATGGCCTCCTCTGGCTCCTGCAGAATTTCTTCTTTGTTTTTGTGGCTCTGGGGATGGAACTCAGAGGCATTCTATCATATTTATTTTTTATTTTGAGACAGGGTCTCACCAAGTTACTGTACACTGGCTTCAAACCTGCCATCCTCCTGTCTCAATGTCCCAAGTATGAAAATTACAGGCTTGTACATCCAGGCGTGGTGGCGCACGCTTGTAATCCCAGTTCTTTGGGAGGCAGAGACCAGAGGATCTGGGTTCGCGGCTAGCCTCAGCTCTCTCTCTCTCTCTCTCTCTCTCTCTCTACTTAGTGAGGCCCTCCGCAACTTCGTGAGACCCGGTTTCAAAATAAAGTATAAAAAATAGGGCCGGGGGCGTAGTGCGGAAGTAGAACGCCCCTGCATTCAATTCCCGGTACCAAAAAAAAAAAAAAAAAGAAAATTACAGGCTTGTGCCACTACACCTGGTTCATTCCTGCATTTAAAGGAAGGGTCAAGCCGGGCGCTTGTAATCCCAGTACTCAGGAGGCTGAGACAGGAGAATCGCAGGTTTGAGGCCAGCCTCATCAACTTCGACCCTCAGCAACTTAGTGAAAACTGAGGGTTGGTACCTTCTAGAGCAAGTTCTGAGCCACCTGAGGGCTCAAGGGCATGGCAGAGGCCCTGTCAACAACTCCACCAAGGCAAGAGCGGGCCATGGGTCAGCTGGGTTCCTTCTGAAGACAGCGACTCGTGTGTGTGTGTGTGTGTGTGTGTGTGTGTGTGTGTGTGAGTCCTGGTACCCTCACAGGGAATCCCAACCAGGTTGTCACCAGGCTCAGGGAAGCAAGTAGCAAATCCACCTGTCGCAGGGCAGAAGTGGTAGGAATGGGGCCCGGAATCTAGGCCACCACACACCCGCCTCTGGGGCCGGAGGAAACCCGAGTCCTCGTGGTCCCAGGGCCAGCTCTCAACCCCAGAGCCCTGTGACCCCCGGGCTGCACCACTGTGAGGCTGCATTATCACAAACACCTCGGACCTTTCCAGAGAGAAGCAAGCTAGAAAGACGTGCCTGGAGCTCGGGGAGTTGTAGGAGATTTCCAGGGTTGAGGGGAGGGGATCATGGTCCTCAAAGCGGGTCAGGCATTCTCAAAGTTCCCCAAATCAATTTCATGTTGCGATGCCCTGGCTGCCGGGCCCCACATTCCAGGAAGCCCTGGAGACCAGTATCCTCAGAGTTCCCAAGAAGGTCAGGGGGGCGTGCTGGGTTGAGACACCCTGGCGGGGGGGGGGGGAGGATCTTCAGCAGCCCGCAAGGATCACACTGTCGCACTCCTCAAGCCCCCAGAGCTTGGCCTGGGTCGTCATCCAAGAGAACACCAGGCATCCCTCGTCTCAGGTTGGAAGCAACCGGAGACCTCACCCAGCACACCCTCCCACAAGGCAGCAAACCCCTCCGTGGCATCCTTGACCCACTGCTTGACCCTCTGCTTGCTTACCTCCCAGGATGGGGAACTCCTTCCCTACCATGCAACCTTTCCCGGAGTCCTCCCGCTCTGTGTTCTCCCACTGCTGCTCAGCTGGGCGGACTTTGTTCCCTGGGCCGGGCCAAGCGATCCTGCCCGAGGGAAGTCCCTGCAATTATCCGCTCCTCCCCACATGAGCTCAGCTCTCTGAGTTCCACCTGACACCCCCCCCATGTTTCTTGGCTACTTTTCAGGTTTCCTGGCAAGTCAGGAAAAAACCCCTAGAAGCCAAGGAGCATTTTACTGACAGGGCAATGATGGCAGTCCATGTAATGCAACTCAGCAAACTTTAGCCAGGGACTCTGCCAAGTGCTGGAGACACAGAAATCAGCCAGAGCGCAGGACGTGAGGCTCTCGGCTCGCTTGGACGGGAAGCTGGGGTGATCGGCAGTGAGCCCCCCCCCCGGCAAGGCAGGGCTTTATGAGGACTAATTTTCCAGAGGCAGAGTGGGTATTTGGGGTGGGCGACCTCAAGAGACAAAGCCCAGACAGTCAGACCGCGGGGCTGACCGATTGCCTTGGGACAGGGATGTTATATATCAGGGGTTGGCAAGCTTTCTGGAAAGGTCCAGATAGTAAACATTTTAGGCTTTGTGGGCCGTACCGTCACCGGGGCAACTACTCAAACACTGCCATTGTCGCTGGAAAGCAGCCACAGAGGACACGTAAATGAATGAGTGCAGCTGTATGCCAATAAAACTTTATTGGTTGACACTGAAATCGAAACGACTTATCATTTTCTTGTGTCATGAGATAGTATTCTTTTGATTCCCCCCTCCCATCATTTAAAACTGTAAAAACCATTCTTAGCCCACAGGCTGTACAAACACAGGCAACAGGCCAGAGTTTGCTACCCCTGCCATTTGTGGTTGGGAACACGGGGGACGGGGCCACAGTGCTAGATGGAAAAGGGCCTCGAATGCCCAGCAAGGCTTTCATGGCAGAGGCTGGCATCAGGGCCCGTGCCTACCTCCTTGGGTGATGAACCCAGGAATCCCTCCTTCTAGCCTGTCTGCCCATCAGACCATGGCCTGCCACTGAGAAGCTAGAAAGCTGTGTGCTTTCACATAGCTAGGGACAATTTCCTCTAAGAGGTGTGTCCAATTACAGAGGAATGCCAGCTTATTATTAAAACAGAAGTAGCTGGGCGTCATAAGCACATGCCTGTAATCCCAGCATCTCGGGAGTCTGAGGCAGGGGGATAGCAAGTTTGAGGCCAGCCTGGGGAAATTAGCAAGACCCTGTCTCCAAATAAAAAAAAAAAATTAAAAAAAAGGCTGAAGGGGAGGATGGCAGGTTTGAGGCCAGCTTCAGCAACTTAGCGAGACCCTCAGCAGCTTAGTGAGACCCTGTTTCAAAATAAGACAAAAAATAAAAAGGGCTGGAGGTTTAGCCTAGAGGTAGAATACCCCTGGGTTCAATCCCTAGTACAATCAATCAAGAAATAAATGCTGAGCATTTTGCATGCTCATGCTTGTAATCCCAGTACTTGGGAGGCTGAGACAGGAGGATTGCAGGTTTGAGGTCAGCCTCAGCAACTTAGTTCTATTTAAAAAATAAATATAAATAAATAAATAAATAAATAAATAAATAAAAATGGGCTGGGGAGTGTAGTTTGAAGGTAGAATACCCCTGGGTTCACTCTCCAGTACCAAAATAAATAAATAAATATTAAAAGAGCTGGGCAGCCGGGCATGGTGGCGCATGCTTGTAATCCCAGTACTTGGGAGGCTGAGACAGGAGGATCGGGTCCATGGCCAGCCTCAGCTACTTAGTGAGGCCCTCCGCAACTTAGTGAGACCCTGTTTCAAAATAAAGAATAAAAAATAGGGCTGGGGGTGTAGCCTGGAGGTAGAATGCCCCTGGGTTCAATCTCCAGTACCACAAAAAAAGGGGGGGGGCTGGGGCTCAGTGGTAGAGTGCCCCTGAATTAAATCCTCAGTACTGCAAAAATTAAATAAATAAAATACAAAACAAAACAGAGAGACAATAGTAAAAGTCAATAAAGCAGTGTGTAGACAAACCAGTGGAAGTTTCCAGGCCCGCTCCCCAGCCCCGGGCGACCGTGCTCAGGCCTGCAGAGGCGTGGGTCCCGCCCCTTCTGACGCACGTGGACTTGGCCTCCCGTCCAGGGGCTTCAGTATTTACAACACACATGGCTCATTCTCTACGACTGTTTCATGATGTGAGTTTTGCCCCTTAGCAACTCAGCCAGTGTCTTCCCGGGCCAGCACAGGGATTGTCCTCACAGATCTCCGCTTGGCTCCTCAGGCCCTACATGCTGGGCTCTGCCACCGTGCACCCAGGTCCCCTCTACTGTTGGGCATCCGGGCTGCTCCCTGTTTCACGTGATGACGCATGATACCGTCGTGACCCCCAGCACACATTATCAATCCTCGTGCACCAGTGCTAGTCTTTTTTATTGGAAAGATTCTCAGGAGCAGAATTGCTGTGTGACAGAGCATGAGGACGTGAAGTTTGGATCAATGCAGCATTCTGCAGCAGGGTCCCACGCCACGAGGGACAGATGCTGCAGTCCTCGGTAGACCAGAGGACTATGCTGGTCAGAATCGGAGACCTCAGGGTCTTGGGTGCTCGCAGGTGACTCCGGGGCACAGGTGTCTCCAGGGTGGGCCTACCTACCTCCTCTTGCAGATTCAGGCTAGGATACCTGCCCAGGGGGTGACCCTTGGGGACAGTCAAGGCCTCAGTCCTTTTATCCAACCCTCCACCCATGCATTGAACAGATGTTTCTTGTGCACTGATTACGGCTCGAATCCTGGGCTACGGTGGTGGTCAGGCCCCCGCCGTTCTAGTCGTCACTTTCCAGTGAAGGCGCATTCGCTCCTCGTGCATCTAGCAGTTATGTACTGAGGGGCCACTACAGGCCAGGTACTGTTCTAGACACTGAGTCTATAGCAGTGAACACAAGAGAAAGAAAGCCCTGACCCTGCAGACTTAGTCTAGTGGAGGAGACCGGTAATGAATACATAAATACATAGCACAGGTCAGAGGTGATGAGTGAGCTAGTGAGGAAGACAGGAAGTCCTGGGGAGCCGCTTTGTATGTCCGGGAGACCTCTGAGCAGAGACCGGAGGGCATGAGGGAAGGTGCTGTGCAGATATGGGGAGAGTGTCAAAGAGGGAGCCCTGAGTGCAAAGGCTCCGGGGTCACTGATGGAGTGGTGGAGAGCAGGTCCGCTCCCCAGGGTCTCACAGGCAGAGAAGAGCTGGGCTATCACTCCAGGTGAAGAGGGACTCATGGAAGGTCTGGGGAGAGGAGGAACATGATGTCACTTACAGGTTGGGACTGGGAAGAGACTGCGGGGTCCAGGGCTGAAGCAGGGGGACCAGTCAGGAGGAGGCTGCACTTGACTCAACAAGAGATCTTGGACCAGGTTGTCTAGGTGGGGGCTGTGATAAGGAAGGGGTGTGTATGGTTTAGGTCTGGAGCGTCCCTCAAGTGCTGGCAATGCAGAAATGCTCAGAGGGGAAATAACTGAATCGGGGCTCTAACCTCATCGGTGGATAAATCCATGGATGGATGAGCGATCTGAGTGGACTTACTGGGTGGTATTGTAGGCAGGTGGGACGTGGCTGGAGGAGGTAAGTCACTGGCCTTGTCGACTCTATCTGTCCCTGGTTCCTTCCTCTTGCTCTGTTCTGGCTGCCCTGAGCATCTGTCCTCTACCACGCCCTACCACCATGATGTTTCTGCCTTGGAGCTCGGAAACCGAGCCAAATAAACCTTTCCTCCTCTAAGTTGTTCTTGTCAGGTATTTTTGGTCGACGCGACGAAAAAGCTAATCAATCCAGGGAGGGACTCTAGTATACTTCGAAGGTGGTCACGGGCTTTCCTGATGGGTTATGTGGGGTGATAAGAGGTTATCATGAGTCAGAAGGGGAGGGGATAGAACTGTGATACAATTCTGGAGCACCTGCTGGGGGGCCTCAAGTCCTGGACCAGGGGATTAGCAAAGAGGTAGGTGGACAGGCCGCTGCCTTCACCCCCATCCCCCGGTCCCACGGGGGAGGCTGGCGGTAAGCATATCCCCGGAATCGAGTGTCACATTGGAAGAGGGACAGCTGGGGAGTGTTCAGCACCAGAGAAACTTCCAGGGGGAAGCAGCATTTAAACTACAGGTCTGGCCAGGCGTGGTGGCGCACGCTTGTAATCCCAGTACTTGGGAGGCTGAGACCTGAGGATCCCGGTTCGTGGCCAGCCTCAGCTACTTAGTGAGGCCCTCCGCAACCTAGTGAGACCTGGTTTCAAAATAAAGTATAAAAAATAGGGCCGGGGGTGTAGCTCGGAGGTAAAACGCCCCTGGGTTCAATCCCCGGTACCGCAAAAAAAAAAAAAAAAAAAAAAAAAAAAAAAAAAAAAAAAAAAAAAAAAAAAAAAAAAAAAAAAAAAAAAAAAAAAAAAACTACAGGTCTGAAGGATGAGTCAGAATTAGCTGAGGGGGAAAGGGGGGCGGTGGGAGAATGAAGAATGTTTGAATGGGAACAGCCTGCCGAGAGCTCGGAGGTGAGACAAGCATGGGGGAGAGGGAACTGAAGGATGCAGTGTGACAGAGATGGGGCGCTGATGGTGGTGAGGAAGCTCAGAAGTCAGGCTTAGGAAGCTGGGCCTACTCCTGAGGGTGATAGGGAGCCATGGAGTGTCCTAAGCAGACTGACTTGCTCAGACTTGCTTACAAAAGAATTCAGAGACAGAGATCAGAAACACCCAGTCTCAGCCCAGAGGGCCCCCCACCATCTCATCCAAGGCGAGACCCCCTTCTCTCGTAGCTCCCTGGACAGGTGAGGTGGGTCACCATGGCTTGCCCTCCTCCAGGACCCAGAACTCACTACCTCGTGAGGTGGCCCCAGCCAGGTTTGAACATGCACCGCGAGGCCTGGGGCACCCGGACCTGTCACTGGGAGACCCAGGCCATTTAACTCAGGCGAGGTGGGCTGGGCCCCATGGCTGCGTGGATAACGTCCCCGGCAGCTGGTGCTGAAATGCTCCGGAGCCGCCCACGGGGACGACTGACTTGTTGAGAGCCAGCGCTCCGGATGCCACCTGGAGAGGCTTCGGCGGGACGCTGAAGAAATAAATCTGTTCCCCAAGACACGCCGCCCCCTCCCCGCCGCGACAGTCCCCACCCCCGGCGCCGAGCGGAGCCGCTGGGCCGCCCCGCAGCGCCACCGTGTGGGCGGCCTGGGTCATGACAACCGGAGGTGGGGTCGCCTCTATCCACAGCCTTTCATTACGCATGTATTGTTTTAACTCATTTTCCAAAATGGAAACGTATTGTCAGTCCGTTGGCGATTTGCAATTATCAACTAATACATACTTTAAAAATATTCAAATTCCATAGACTGTCCACAGGCAGAAATGAACAGTTTTCTCCAAAATTTCATACCCTTTTCCTCCCCACTCCCCCAGGACAAACATTGAGTTGCGTTGGCAAAGAGGCTTCATTCAGTTGTTTTTTTACAGAAAAATATACACAAGTGAGATCATATCATACGTGCCTAATGTTCCGCTGTTCACTTTGCTTTTTGAATTTGTTTTTATTAACTGTGGAGCAGAAACTAAAGAACGTTTATTTGGTATGTGTAAAGTGTATGAATCAGTTGAAGTGACTACTTTGTGCCTACTGCCCAATTTAAGAGCACTTTTATTTCCTTATAAGTTTCTCTTACGTCTCACTTTTAAAAAGTTAAAATATATTTATTTTTCTCCCTTTTCTGATCTTATTCTGGATTGATTTGGCGTTTTTATTAACTTGTGTTGTCAATTAATTTTTTTTATTTTTTGGTACTGGGGATTGAACCCAGGGGTATTCTACCTCCAAGATATATCATCAGCCCAATTTTATTTTTTATTTGGAAACAGGGTCTCGCTAAGTTGCTGAGACTGGCTTTGAACCTGCAATCCTCGTATCTCAGCCTCCAAAGTGCTGGGATTACAGATGTGCACCACCACACCCAGCTTATCAATTTATTCATTTGTTAGTTTTTCTTTCTTTTAGTGGTTATCCTAAACATGATAATATGTAGCCTTGACCGATTAAAGTCTAATATAAATTAATACTCTCCTCACTTATGTGGAAATGCGGGCACCTTAGGCCACTTAAAACTCCATTTACCCCCTCCTGACTGATATGCAATTAGCATCCAGTACCATCTGGTATTTGAATTGTCTATTTCAAGCCCCCCAAGACGTTATTATTATTGTTTTGTACATACAATATTTGTTTAGATTAACCAAATATTTCCTCTCCATTGGCCTTCATTTTCCTCCTGCATCTTCAAGTTTCCATCTGGGATTCATTTTCTCCTGCCTGAAAATCACCCTCTACTAATTCCTTTGATGGGGGTATGCCGGTGTTATATTGTTTCAGTTTTTATTTGTATGAAATGTCTTCATTTCCCCCTTTATTTTATTTATTTATTTATTTATTTATTTACTTATTTATTTATTTATTGTGGCACTGGGGATTGAGCCCAGGGGCATTCTTCCTCCAAGCTACACCCCCAGCCGTATTTTTTTTTTTTTTTGCGGTACTGGGGATGGAACCCAGGGGCATTCTACCTCCGAGCTACACCCCCGGCCCTATTTTTTATTCTTTATTTTGAAACAGGGTCTCACTTAGTTGCAGAGGGCCTCACTAAGTAGCTGAGGCTGACTGCGAACCCGGATCCTCCGGTCTCAGCCTCCCAAGTACTGGGATTACAAGCATGCGCCACCATGCCCGGCTCCCCCTTTATTTTTAGAGGTATTTTTTTGCTGGGAGAATTATTGTAGGTTGGCCAAAAAAGGAGAGAAAAGTAACAGAATAAGTGGGACAGATAGAAAACAAACAGTAAGTGGAGATGCCTCAGCCAAATAGATCAGCAGGATTAAACAAAGGATTAAATGCTCCAATTAAAAGACAAACATTATCACATTGGGTTTTCTAAAATACCAACCATGTGCTGCTTATAAAAAAATATCAAATATAAGGATTAAAAAAAAATGAGGAAAGTAGCCGGGTGTGGTGGCGTACGCTTGCTTCATGGCTGAACTTTCCACTGTCAAGTTACTCTTTCTCCATTTGGAATTAACATACGTATTTTGTGAAAGAGGCACTTTTTTTGTGGTACAGGGGATGGAAACCCAGGGGCATTCTACCTCCAATCTACACCCCCAACCTGATTTTTTATTCTTTATTTTGAAACGGGCTCTCACTAAGTTGCGGAGGGCCTCACTAAGTAGCTGAGGCTGGCCACGAACCGGGATCCTCAGGTCTCAGCCTCCCAAGTACTGGGATTACAAGCGTGCACCACCATGCCCAGTTTAGAAAGAGGCACTTTGAAATGTATAAATGGGCAACTTTTATTAAGCTCTCAATTTATTCATTTATTTATATCAGTGTGGATTCATGGATTCCTGTGGGTTATAATTTGTTATTAACATTATTTGTGTGTGTGTGTGTGTGTGTGTGTGTGTGTGTGTTACTGGGGATTGAACCCAGGGACATTCTACCTCCAAGCTACACTCTCAGCCTTTTTTTATTTTTCTATTTTGAAACAGGGGCTTGCTAAGTTGCTGAGACTGGTCTCGAACCTGCAATCCTCCTGTCTCAGCCTCCCAAGTACTGGGATTACAGGCGTGCACCACCATGCCTTGGCTAGTAGCATTATTCATTTTGATGCTCAAGTTTTTCCAGATTTGGCCAGTGGGCGCTGTCTTCAACACTTCTCCTCCTTTGCACACTGACTCACTTCCTGGCACAACGTCCTTGCAGGCTCATCTTGAATGCTCCTGCCCTGGAACCGGCCATTTCCCTAAGGAGCCGTGGTTCTTCTTAATAGACAATGATATTTAGAGACCAAATTCTGGGCCGTGCTCACTGATCTTGGAGTTCTCTGAGGTCCTCTCAGTGGACAGAGCTGGAGATATGTGTGTTTATGCCTATGTATAGACGCATTCCTAAACTCATATTTACATCTCTACTTCTGCAGGCATCAATAGATATTGAAACAAACCACAAACTCTAATTTCTATACAGCAATCACAGTTCAAATTTTCTGCCTTTCCATATTTGAAATCCCCTTTTCTAACAGCGAGAAATCCAGCTTTTTTGTTTTTGTTTTTGTTTTTCTTTCTGGTACTGGGAATTGAACTCAGGTGCATTCTACCACTGAGCTACACACCCAGTCCTTTTCAATTTTTTTTTAAATTTTGAAACAGGGTCTTGCTAAATTACCACATGCTGGCCTCGGGCCTGCAAACCTCCTGTCTCAGCCTCCCAAGTACTGGGAGTATAGGCATGTGGCACGGCCTCATTATTTTTTTTTAATTTTTTTGTGGTGCTGAGGGTTGAACCCGGGGCATTCTACCTCCGAGCTACACCCCCAGCCCTATTTTTTATCCTTTATTTTGAAACAGGGTCTCATTCAGTTGCAGAGGGCCTCACTAAGTATCTGAGGCTGGCCTTAAACCTGCAATCCTCCTGTCTCAGCCTCCCAAGTACTGGGATTACAAGTGTGCGCCACCACTCCCAGCTCCATTATTTTTAAATATATTTACTTCCCAAATATTTGATCAACCCCTGTATTAGCTACCTCCTGCTGCATAACAAATTACCCCACCCTTCATGGCTTAAAACACTTATTATTCCCCAGTTTCTGCGGGCCAGGGCTGTGGGAGCTGCTGGGCTGGGACGGTGGCTCCGGCTCTGTCATCTCTGCTGCATGCGCAGTGGAGTGGCAGTCAGACAGTGCTCATTTGAATGAAGGCTTGACTGGGGCTGCAGGATTTGCTTCCCAGATGGCTCACCCACACTGCCAGCCCTCTTTTTAGTCATGGATAGAACAGCAGATTTAAAAAAAATTAGTAAAAACTTCAAGTTGCTGCAAGCTGTCGGCAAGAGGGCTGATCCTCCGGGCTGCTGTGTATCTGGGCAGCTGGCTTCCCCAAAAAGAGCACTGCTGGAGACAACAAGGTGGAGGTGGTAATGCCTTTTATGATCTGGCCTCCGAAATCACACACGGTCCTGCCGTATTCTTTCGGTCACCCAGACAAACCCTGAAATGTGTGTGAGGGAACTGCACAAGGGTATGAATACCAGGAAGCCAGCACCCATGGGGACCATCTTGAAGGCGCCTAGAACAATAACCATCTTCTATTGTCACCACTGCCCTCCTTTCAAACATGGGTGACCCCACTCAGGCTAACACCCCAAACCGAGATACGCCCCCTCCCAGGGGGCTCGCCTTTTTCTGCTAGGACTCCAACACCCCATAATGATTTTTTTTTCGGTACTAGGGATTGAACCCAGAGGCATTCTACCTCTGAGCTACATCCCCAGCCCTATTTTTTATTCTTTATTTTGAAACAGGGTCTTACTAAGTTGCTGAGGCTGGCCACGAACCTGTGATCCTCCCATCTCAGCCTCCCAAGTACTGGTATTACAAGCGTGCACCACCACGCCAGGCTATGATTATTATTTAATAGTTACACTAAGCCAGGTGTGGTGACGCATGCCTGTAATCCCAGTACTTGGGAGGCTGAGACAGGAGGTGTGGAAGTTCGAGGCCAGTCTTAGCAACTTAGCAAGACTCTCAGCAACTTAGTGAGACCCTGTTTCAAAATAAGAAAATAAAAATAGGGCTGGAGATGTAGCTCAGAGGTACAATGCCCCTGAGTTCAATCCCCCAGTACTACTACTACTAATAGTAATAATAACAATAATAATAATGATAACCAAAATTGTGTGATTTCCTCTGTCCTATCAGAGACCTCCCCCATAAGAGCTAAGAAGGGGGTTGACATAAAGCCAGGAAGGGCAAAGACAATCCCATCAACAGCTGGGGAAAATGGTCCTGCCCTCGCATTGCTGGGTAAGGATTAAAGAAGGTGCGATCGTGCACAGAAAATGCTCAGCCCAGCTCTTGACGTGTGGGTGCTCCCGTCCTCGCTCATCCACCTGCGCCTCCCCTGCCAGGCTGGGCAGAGCTGGCCCGTCCAGAGGCCCCCAGAGCTGCACCCCAGAGCAAAGTGGGGCTATCATTGAGGGGCCCTGCTCCACCTGGAGCCCCTGGCCCTGGGGGAGAAGCCTCATTGCCAGCCTCTGTTCAGGACCTGGAAGACTGGGGAAAAGGTGCTCTGGGGTACCCCAGGTAATCTGGAGTCTAGGTAAGAGATGGGAGGACTTGAAGTCTGAACACGTTTAGGCGGCGTCCAGGTCCAATGCCGTGGGATGCGGGCGTGAGAGACGACCCGGCGTGCGTCAGTATGCTGGGGGCTGGTTTCCAATCTCAGCTCCACAACTCAGTGGCCTGGGGGAAGGCCCTTCACCTGCCTGGGCTCCCTCTGCTGCAGGGACCTGCGGGATGCTCAAATTGTGGGGCTTGGGGTGTCTCCTCCGAGGCCTGGGTCTGAGTTCTAAGATTCCCTCCCTTGGAACCCCTAGGTCCGGGGACCCTGGGAACACCTGAAGGACCCCGATATGTCCATTTGCTTCTTTGTCCAAAGTCCAGCTCTGCCCTAGGCTGTGAGCTGCTGGGCCGGCTCTGTCCCCGAGCCAGCAGGGGGCCAGGGTGGCAGACGCTCAGGAGATTTGAAGGAACGGGGTGGATGAATGAATGCCGTGGGGTGGAGGCCAGGCAGGAGGAGACTGAGACCTCGGCACTTGTAGACTGCACCCCACACACCCCAAGCGGAAAGAACTGGGACTCAGAGTCAACCACGAGTGAATGTCTACTTCTCTCTAAACCTTAGAGGCGTCCAAAGGGGCCACTGGGAACTGCCTCCCAGAGTCGTTGTTGGGAGAGCAGGGACCAAAGGTGGAGAAGCACACGCAGAGTATGGAGTGGACGGGGTGGCCGCTCCAGACCGGGGGGCCCTGAGGTGGGGGGGGTGGAGAAGGTTGTGGGGGTGGCCTCTGATTTGGAGGCTGGGGGAGCCTCAGCCGTGGAGTTGAAGGAGCCACAGAGTCTCTGGGGAAGACAGCAGGGGGTTGCCATGGAAACATTCCCACAACACCCCCCTCCAATCGGAGCTCCAGGAAGTTTCCTGAATAAGAATTCTCGTCTTTAAGGACGCTGCTTCCTACTCACACCTGCACCTCCACGGTGCGTGTGCATTTGCTGGTGTTCTGGTGCTACTGGATGGTGTGCGTGTGTGTGTGTGTGTGTGTGTGTGTATACGCACCTCCTCTCACTGTACAACCCCTAGTGGCACCTCTGTCTTCTCTGAGCCTGCATGCGTGCCATCCCCTCTGCCTGGAGCAGCCTCGCCCCTCCCCAGCCTCCCTTGGGCCTGACGCCCTCTTGCCTACTCACCTGGAGGAGGCGGATGCCCCCCCAGCCAGGCCGTCCCTGCTGTCCCCTCTGTGTGGTCAGGACATCTTGTGTTCCCACGACTGGCACCCCGGCTTCCTTCTCCCCCAGCACTGGTGTGTCCTTGCGCTCGAGCGCAGGACTGGGTCTCATCTGTCTCCACGTCTGTCCCCAGCACCTGGCACAGAGAGAGGCCCCCAAAGAAGCCTGTTGAGGAATGGGGGGCAGGTGAATGGACACTTGAACGGCCACTTCTGACAAGGGTTGGGGACACACGAGTCTTCCTAGATCAACTGGAAAACCAAATTGTCACAGAGCTGGCAGGTCCCTTAGAGACAACTCCCGGAGCCAGTGGCGTGGACACCTTCTGTGAGCTGTTGGAAATGCAGTGTCCCAGGCCCCCGCTCACACCCACTGAGTCCGAATCTGCCTTTAAGAAAAGATTCCCAGGTGACTCATGGGCATGGTAGAAGCTGGGAAGCTCTGCTACAGTGGGCCCCACCTTCCATATCATTATTATTATCATTATTATTAATAATTATTATTGTACTGGGGATTGAACCTAGGTGCATTCTACCTCTGAGCTACATCCCCAGCCCTTTTTATTTTATTTTATTTTTTAAATTTTGAAACAGGGTCTCACTAGGTTGCTGAAAGCCTTGCTAAACTGCTGAGGCTGGTCTCAAACCTGCCATCCTCCTGTCTCAGCCTCCCAAGTACTGGGATTACAGGCATGCACCACCACGCCCGGCTCCACCTCCCACTTTACAGACAGGGAAACTGAGGCCTAGGGAGGGGAGGGGCCTTGCAAGGCAGCGCAGGGCTGCCCAGCCAGGCGGCCCCCACTCAGGGTCAGGCTCGGTCCCTTGCCCCCTTCAGTCCACCCCGGCTTTGCCACCTCTGGCAGCAGCGGCCTCAAATCCCACCCCTTCCCTCTGAGCCCCGAGGTTCTCGCAAGCATCTCGCGCGCCCCCTGGTGGTGGCGGAAGGAATGGCCTGGCCGGAGTCTGGCCGAGGAGGCTTGACTGGGGCAGCCCGGAGCGAGGAAGTCACGGGAGGGGAGCAGGGGATGAGGGAGAGGAGCAGGGCGGCCACCTCGTGTGGCCTTGGCTCTGAGCAGAGGGCAGAGGAGGGGGTGGGGAAGCCGCCCTGATGCAGAAGCCTGTGTCCCGCCCGCGCCTCAAATGCACCTGTACACTCTCCAAGACCATGCCGCCTCTTCTCCACAGAGGATGGAGGCCAAGAAGGGCAGGCTGCGGAGATGCCGGCTCCCTAGGGCAGAGGAGGAAGGAGGTGCCTGTCCCGAAACCCTGGGATCCCCCGAGGCTGGGCTCCAGAGGGGGAGTGACTCTGGGGGCAGGAAGTCAGGAAAACCACAGGCTCTGGAGGCAGAGCTGGCCCAGCACAGACCAGCTAGGTGAACCTGGCCTCAGTTTCCTCCCGGAGAGTCCGGGACTGCCGTGAAGTTGATGTGAGACAGGTTTATGCACCTAGCAGGCCTGTGGTCACTGTTGTCACTAACTTGGTCCGATGGAGGCCAGAGACTTGAGAGAGTTAGGTGATCAGGGAAGGTACCCGTCACACCAGTAGCAGCTGCTGCCGGCGTGCAAGGTGGGGGGGTCCCTGGGTCCTTCCCCTGATTTCTTGTGTGTGTGTTCTGCTGGGGATGGAACCCCGGGCTTTGTGCATGCTAGGCAAGCACTCAACTACTGAGCTGCACCCCCAGCTGTCTGGGTCCTTCCTAAAGTCATGATGTCCCAATGAAGAAGTGTGTGTGGGGGGAGGGACCAGTCACCAGAGTGGAGCATGGTCTTGGGCCAGGGGTCTGCATACATGTATGTATGTATGTATGTATTTATTTTCCAGTGCTAGGGATTGGATCTAGGGCCTTGCAAATATTCTACCACTGAGCTACACCCCAGCCTTATTTATTTTATTTTATTTTATTTTGAGACAGGGTCTTGGTCAGTTGCCCAGTCTGGCCTCAGACTTGCAATTCTCCAGCCTCCCGAGCCCCTGGGATTACAGGCATGCTTGGTTTTAGCACGGAAAGTCCCACATCCCTGGAAATGGGGACAGTGGAAGCAAATGCTGACAGACTACGAGCCACGCTGTGGCTCCTGGTCATTGCTTCCGCACGTGGCTTCATGTACGTTGCCTGTGACACCGGGGCCTGGGTAAAGAGAGCCAGCGGGATGCACGGGGAGACCTAGCCAGGCCTGGCCGCTCAGGCTGCTCCTGGCGTCCCTTCATCTTCTCAGAGGAGGGGGCTTCTTCCTCCAGGACAGAGAGGGCCCCGCTCAGTGAGGGTTTGGCGACGTGCTTCAGGGGAAGGTCAGAACGTCCTTCCTGCATATGCCGTTTCTCAAATTCCTCCAGTTTAAAGTGTTCAAGGTACCATATTCGGGAGTAGCATGTCCCAAGCCCTGTCAGTATGCAGCACATTTCGTTTATGCTGCTGTCTGCTGGTGGACTCGTGGGCTGTTTCCATCTTTCAGCCGTTGTGAATAATGCTGCGGTGGGGTATGGATTTCTACAGTATTTGAGTCAACTGTTTTGAGAACACACCCAGGGTAGAATTGCTGGATCCTGCAGTAATTCTGTGTTTAACTTTCTGAGGAGCTTCCAAGCTGTTTGCTACAGTGGCAGTGCTAAGTTTTTTGGGGGGTTTTGTTTTTCCCTCGGTACTGGGGATTGATTCCAGAGGTGTTCTACACCTCTGAGCTCTACCCCCATCCCTTTTCATTTTGTGTTTTGATACAGGGTCTCGCTAGGTTGCTGGAAATCTCACTAATTTGCTGAGGCAGTCCTCGAACCTGCAATCCTCCTGCAAAGCCTCCCAAGCACTGAGATTACAGGGTGTACCACCATCTCATAAAGCTGGCGGCTGCCCCCAAGAAGGCTGGACCTGTTATTGGCCCTGCTTCACAGGGGAGGACAATGAGATTCAGATAAATGAAGTGCCCCTTGCCCCTCAGTTAATAAATGCAGGGCCAAGATTCAAACCCACATGGGCTGATTCCATGAGCTCCTGCCACCCGCCCCCAGGGTGGCCTGGGTCTCTGTCTCTGCAGACCAATGGTGTGAGGAGATGGAGGATTAGGACAGGAAAGTCAAGGGGTTACCAAAGAAAAGCAGGGAAGAAACAGAAGAGGGACAGACCCCCTGCAGGGCCCACCTCAGCCACCGCAGCTCCCTAGCTTAGGCTCCTGGGAGGCCCAGCAGAATTGGACATCCTAGATACAGAGGACATACCTGATTTCTGCCCAGGTGATTGGGTTGCCTAGAAGTGGGCTGAGACCCAGACTTAGCCAATCAGTGTAATTAGTCTTACCCTTGGCCATGGTGATTGGTCCCAAGAATAGCCAATCAGTGTAATTCTTACCCTTTGCCATGGTGATTGGTCCACAGAAGGGCATGTGACCTAAGACAGCCCAATGAGGCTCAATCCTGGCTGCAGGCTTGTGGGAGCTGATGGGAAGAGGGCAGCTGTGCCCTGGCAGGTGGAGAGGGTGGAGCTGAACCCGGGTACTGGAACCCATCTCCTTCACTCAGGGGGACCAGCCTGAGAACTGAACAAGTAAGAGGCAGCAGCTGGGTGCAAGACTAAGCGCTGGGGACAGAATTGGAGTCTCTGGATCAGGATGTACCTGAAACCAGCTTTGAACCAACACCTCTCACTCTTCCTTCTTTTGCTAAGGTTGACTTGGGGATTTTTATTTTTTCTTTTGTGGTACTGGGGATTGAACCCAGGGCCATTTTGCCTCTGAGCTATACCCCCAGCCCTATTTTATTTTCTTATATGTAACAGGGTCTCGTTAAGTTGCTGAGAGCCTCACTAAGTTGCTGAGGCTGGCCTTGAACCTGCAATCCTCCTGTCTCAGCCTCCCAAGTACTAGGATTGCAGTCATGTGCCACCATGCCCGGCTTACCTGGGGATTTTATCATTTGCATCACAAGGAGTACAGATTTGGGGGTTTGGGGTGTCCAGCTTCCTGGCTGCTCCACCTGTGCCCCACCATGCCCTTCTCTACTATGAGCTGGTCTGACAGGTCTCTGGTCATCTTAACCAATCTGGCCAGCTGGGACCCTCAGGGGAGACTGGCATTGGATCCAGAGGATAAGACCACCACGGAGAGTCCCAGAGGCACCCATTCCAGGCAGGGGCCCTGGAGCTCACGAAGCAAGGGAGGTGAAAGAGCCTGCTAGTCCCAGCAGCTGGGGCTTAGGAGAAAGCCCCTGGGGTAGACAGCAGGATTCCACAGGACACACAGCTCAGCATGCCCACAGTTCCCACTATAGCAGACCCTGCTGAGGGAAGAGACCCTTTTTATTTGTATTTTTATGTTTAGTTTGAAACAGGGTCTCACTAGGTTAATGAGAGTCTCACTACTTTCTGAGTCTGTCCTTGAACTTGCGATCCTCCTGTCTCAGCCTCCCAAGTACTGGGATTACAAGCATGCGCCACCATGCCCGGCTTATTTTTTTTTTTTAACAGGGTCTTGCTAAGCTGCTGAGGCTGGCCTAGAAGCAGCAATCCTCCTGTCTCAGCCTCTCAAGTATTGAGATTACAGGTGTGCACCACCACACCTGGCTAGAAGCAACCCTCTTGGTGGTTTCCACATCTCTGGAAGGCGACAGGGCCAGCAGAGTGGGCCGTGTGGCCCGTGTGCTCCGAACCCCATCGGAAGACCAGCACCACCTTGGCATCGGCGTGATGTTCCTCGCAGTGCCTCCTGGGAGACTGTCACCAAAGACATCACCATCTCTTCCCACTCTGTCTTCATCCCCTGCCGCCCCCACCCGTCTCAGGAGCCTCCTTCCCTACCTTAGTAGCCGAGTCCTGCTTCTCCTAAGCCATCAGTTTGTCCTCCTTCATGGACTTTGGGGATTGTGTTTCCCTTTTTGTGTCACCCACAAGGAAGCTAAGAGCCACATGTGGCCCTCCATAGCCAAGATGTAGAGATGAGGGAGGTCACCTCCTATGAAAACAACTTCATGTCACACGTTCCAGAGTTGGCAACTCAACGCAAGTACCCTTAATGTTCGTGCATTGAAAGGTGATCCCCGTGGGAGGTATTCAGAAGGTGGACACTAGGTCTGACTATGGTGTTTAGAGATGGGGCCTTTGGGGGCCAGGCGTGGTGGCGCACGCTTGTAATCCCAGTACTTTGGGAGGCGGAGACCAGAGGATCCGGGTTCGCGGCCAGCCTCAGCTCATTCTCTCTCTCTCTCTCTCTCTCTCTCTCTCTACCTAATGAGGTCCTCCACAACTTCGTGAGACCCGGTTTCAAAATAAAGTATAAAAAAATAGGGCTGGGGTTGTAGCGCGGAGGTAGAATGCCCCTGGGTTCAATCCCCGGTACTGCAAAAAAAAAAAAAAAAAAAAAGAGAGAGAGATGGGACCTTTGGAAGGTTGGTTGTTAGAATTAGATAAGATCAGCAGGGTGGGGCCACCATGATTGAATACTGGTGGCTTTATCAGAAAAGAAAGGGAGACCAGAAGATACACAGACAGTCACGTGCACTTCCTGTCCCTCTGCAAGTGATACCCTGCAAGTCCCACCTTGGGTCTCTGCAAGGTGGCAAGTCCCACCTTGGGACTCTGCCAACAAGAAGGCTATCACCAGATGCAGTCCCTCAGCTTTGCACCTCTAGAATCATTAGCTAAGAGAAATCTTTTTACTTTATAAAGATACCCGACCTCGGGTATTTCATTATATTAATGAAAACCCAACTAATGCCGGGCGTGGTGGCGCACGCTTGTAATCCCAGTACTTGGGAAGCTGAGACTGGAGGATCTGGGTTCGGGGCCAGCCTCAGCTACTTAGTAAGGCCTCTGCAACTTAGTGAGACCCGGTTTCAAAATAAAGAATAAAAAATAGGGATGGGGGTGGAGCTCCGAGGTAGAATGCCCCTGGGTTCAATCCCTAGTACAACAACAACAACAACAAAAAACCAACTAATACCGTGATTCTGTTTCTAAAAATCACTTTTGAATTCAATGTCAATCTCTTTTCAACTCTACATTATAAGGGTCTTCTCTTGTACATACCAGCATGAGTTCCAGAAGGAGGTGGATGTATGTGATTTAGGGTTTTGTGCATGAGTTCTTGCATTGTACCTGTGTGTAAAGAGAACCTGTAGACTCGATGGGTTAGAAGGAAGAGCTGTCTTTTAGCTTCATTCCTGGCTCCTTCGCATTCCCATCCTGGCGTTACCCTCTGCTTTTCCCTCACCCGGATTTTCTGCTCTGATTGTACGTGACGCCTCCTTGGTAGCTGCTTGAGATCCTTCAGCAGTGAGGGAGCAAACCCCCAACCAACCAACCTACAGCTGGGTTGCCGGACCCTCCGCCTGAGTCAGGCAGGCCGGGGCCAAGACTGGGCCCCTGTCCTTCTAGCACCAGCCAGAAGGTGGCACTAGGGCAGCTTCCAAAAGTCATGCCCGGGCCGAGGCCTGGGCAAGCCGGGTGGATGGTGGCTGCAGATGCCCTGAGCATTGCAGAAGGAGGGGGCTAGGACCGAGAGCTGGGAACAGCGCCACCTGCAGGCTGCAGTGAGCCTCGGCCTCCTGGGCTAATTAATGTCAGACGAGCTTCCAGGTGGGCGAGGCGTGAATGCCAACGAGTGCCTGACCCGGGCGCTCAGGATGTGGGCACCTCCTTCCCCGGGGTGTCCAGCAGCTGTGGGTGTGCCTGCACAGGAAGCCAGCGGGAGGGTCTTTGCCAGGAGCCCGCGCTGTCCCCAGCACAACCTTGGCAGAAAGAACAACACGAAGAACCTGAGAACCTGAGCTTGTGCCTGCCGCTCTGATGAAAACTTGCACGGTGGTGTCAGGTGGACCTCGGGCCAGGGTTCCCGTCTGGACGCTGCTGCTTGCTGACTTTCTGACCTGGGCAACTTACGGAGTCTCTCCAAGCCTCGGTTTCCTCATCTGTACAACGAGGAGGGCAATACCTGCCTCATAGACTAGTCATGAGCAGTCAATGACGTGCCATGACCACGGCGTTCCGCCTGGCACCAGGGCTCCAATTCGAACCGATGCCGTCCCTATTGCTACCTTTAGTGGAGTGACACCGGCGAACACCTTAATCCTGCAGAGCCTGTTTCCTTCTCTGCCCAAGGGAGCTATGGAGAACTCCCTCCTTGGTTGTTGGAGGATTAAAGGAGCCAGCAGGTGTGTGGCTCTAGAACATCCTGTCACTGTGGGCTGGATTTAAAGCCTAAGAATCGGGATGGAAGGATGTGCTCACTCTAACCCCTTATACAACCTACCCCCTGAGTGGGTGCCCTATGTCTGCTTGAATGCTTCCAGTGATGGGTGACTCACCACCTCCAGGGAAGCCCTGTGACCATCCCTGTTCAGCTCTGGCCATGACGATGCCCCTCTATGCGCAGGGCCAAGACTCATCTCCCAGTAGTTTTCCAGTCTGTCGTTGAACACATGCCAACCTTTATTTCCCAGGGGCCATCTCTAACTCCTCGCTTCCCTCCCCATGACGGGGAGCTTCTGCTAAATGGATTAGTCCTCCAGCCTTTGCACAATTAGATTCTGGATCGGGCAGGCGAGCAGTCAGGGGGAGGGGCGCAGCTGAAGTTTTCCTGCAGTTTAGAAGGGCAATTAACTGCTTCCATGCCAGTGCCAAGACTTTCCTGCAGAGTTGGAGATGGGACTGAGAGGCTGCTTCTGCTGGATCTGGTGACAGTCATACTCGGTGCACATGTTCACAGAGTCGCCTTACATGTCACTATGCCTGCTGCTTAGAAACAGGCTCAGAAGGTGAGGGAGCTCTGCCTGCAGATGAGTTTATTTGCCCATTAATATGTTCTCAGAGCCTTACCCTATGCCAGGCCCTGTGCCAGATGTTGGGGCTGTGGTAAACAAGACAAAGATCTGATGTGGTCCAAGGCTAGTGATAATGCAGGGCTAGAGCTGGGTGCAGTGGCACTTGCCTATAATTCTAGTACTTGGGAAGCTGAGACAGGAGGATTGCAGTTTCAAGGCCAACCTCGGTAATTTAGCAAGACCTTCAGCAACATAGTGGTATCCTGTTTCAAAATAAAACTAATAAATAAAAAGGGCTAGCCGAGTGTGGTAGCACATGCTTGTCATCCCAGTACTTGGGAGGCTGAGACAGGAAGATTGCAGGTTCAAAGCCAGCCTCAGCTACTTAGTGAGGCCCTCCGCAACTTATTGAGACCCCCTTTCAAAATAAAGAATAAAAAATAGGACTGGGGGTGTAGCTCAGAGGTAGAATGCCCCTGGGTTCAATCCACAGTACTGCAAAAAATAAAAATAAAAGGGCTGGGGATATAGCTCAGAGGTAGAGCATCCCTGGGTTCAATCTCTAGTACTAAGAAGAAGAGGAGGAGGAGGAGGAGGAGGTGGTGACCTTTCCCAAGCTAGGAGTGAAGGGGAGACACAGGCTGGGGAGGACAGAAAATCAGAGTCCATCTTTTGGCATGATGGATGGATGAACAAAGCCATCTTTTTAGCTCCTGGGGAGAATGAATTATTTACCTCATCACTCTGTGTCCTCCTGTTCCTCTTGTTCCTCTTCCTCCTCCTCTTCCTCCTCCTGTTCCTCCTCCTCCTCCTCCTCCTCCTCCTCCATCATAATCATCATCACTATCATCACCATCACAATCACCATTACCACCATCATCATCATCATCATCATCAT
>PVJS01021523.1:6433-31510 GCA_004027185.1 Glis glis
GAGGAGGAGGAGGAGGAGGAGGAGGAAGAGGAGGAGGAGGAGGAGGAGAAGGAGGAAGAGGAGGAAGAGGAAGAGGAAGAGGAAGAGGAGGAGGAGGACGTGGAGGAGGAGGAGGAGGAGGAGCAGCAGGCCACTTCCATTTTGGAAGACAAGGGAACACAACATATTGTCTGTGTTTTTCCAGTTGAAGCTCAAGAGACAGATTCTTCTTCCACCATCATCTCCCAGACACACCTGCTGGGAGGTGAATGGCCCTATCCTACACAACTGCCCCCTTCGCCTTCCTCCTTCACTTTCTTACCCCCCAAGAAGGGAGAACCATTGATGCGCTAGTTGGGAGAATGGAGCAAGGGAAGGAGAAACAAAAAGTAGATACATATGAAGAAAGAAAGAGGATGAGAAAGAGTCAAGAAGAGGACAAGAAAGAGACTGGGGAAGAAGAGAGACTGGCCAATCCACTCATAGAGTCCTAAACTTACTGGCCTACCGCCCCTTTTCAGAAAAAAAAAAAATCTTTACTCAGCACCCTCCAGGTGCTTCCACAGAGCTCTTATTTTATCCAATATCCCCAAATTGCACCCAAAGTTACTACTGCCCCCCATCATTCCAGTGCCCCCCAGTGGGGGGGCGGTATTACCAACTTTGGGAATCTGAGTCTACATCATGAAAAACTAGAGAAGAGGGTAGTTACCTGCGGGTGACAGGGTGCGAGAGGACTCGAGGCTGCTACACTGCATTTCTCTGTTGCAAACCCCACCCAGGGTCTCCACTGAAGTGTGCTCTTGGGAACTTGGAAGGCAACAGAACTTCAGGACTCAGCGGGGACCCTCCTCAGGCTGCACTGCGTGGAAGCAGGGTGTTGTAAGGAACCTGGACCTTGAAGTTGTCCCACACCTGTCCAAAAGCCCTGGAGTATCTATTCATAGGTGCATTATAACTTCCTGAAACCATCCTATCATTCAGGAAGTAAGAACACTTGCCTCAGGCTCAGCTGAGACCTGTTTGCCTCAATGTGTAGAGAGGGATGACCTTGGATTCAGTCCTCCTCAGTTCCCTGGTTCCCAGCGGCACATTCAAGTGAGACCCAGAAAACACTTTTAGCACTGCCTGGAACACAGCAAGCTCTACAGAAGTGCTAGCAAGAATGACAATAACAACAACAACAGCTACACACAATAATAATGCATGATCTCTGTGGCAAGCAGCCTCCAAGGGAGGCCCCCATGACTCCTGTCTTTGGGTCTTTACACCTTTGTGTTATCCATTCCCTTTGAGTGTGGGTAAGACCTGTAACTTGCTTCTAACTGATAAAATACAGTGCAAGTGTCAGGATGTTGCTCCTGTAGTTGTGACCTGATCTGAGAGCCCAGCTTGCTAGAGTGGAATTGCCTGCTCTTTCTTTTCCTGCTCTTTCTTTTGTTTCTTGAAGAAACAAAAGCAACAAGAATAATCCCAGGACTTGGGAGGCTGAGACGGGAGGATCCCGGGTTCAAGACCAACCTCAGCAACTTAGGGAGACCCTGTTTCAAAATAAAAAATAAAAATGGCAGCAGATATAGCTTGGAGGTAGAATGTCACTGGTTTCAATTCCCAGTCGCATGCAGGGGAGCGCGCGCGTGCATGCGCACACACACACACACACACACAGAGTAAAATTCAATGCAGGTCTATTTGACTTCAAGGCTCTTTAAAATCCAGCTCAGGGTTCAAAGAATGACCCAAGAGGCCACCAACCAGACTGCCTGGGACTGAAGCTTCCCTCTTAAGAGTAATAAAGTAGACATCGTGAAAAAAGTGCTTAAGACAATGGAACCTCAGTTTACCTAATGTGTAAAGTGGAGATCCTTGGGCCTCAAACATACTGTGAAATATTAATAACATATGCCGATCATTTAGAAGTATCTAACATATAGTAGGAATTCAATAAGAGGCAGATACGCATATTCATTCAGCACCAGTCCCTACTCGCTAATTATGTGCCTCTGACAAAATTTGTATGCATCTGTTGAAGCTTCAACAGATTTAGAAAATAATCACCCATTGATGTGATTCATGAAAGTACCTGGATAGAAGAAATATGATAGATTAGATTCTCTGAAATGTCTCGGATCAGAAGCAAAACAAAAAAGCAGGTTGGGAGTTTCCAGTGGCGGAGGGGTGCTAATTAACAACTCAATTAAAAAAGGCAAATTAAACTTTATGGTTCGTTATCCTCCGCTGCTTGGTAAATTGTTTTGCTAGGCGAATGATTAAAAATGATCATTTCAGAAAACTGAAATAGCTTCCAAGGAACACAACTATTTTTCAATATTATACAAAAGGTTTCACCGCAAAATAAACTGACTTGATTAAAAGGAACAGTGCTCGGTGTGTATGGAAAGCCGGCCGTACAAATGTCGGCTGGTGATGCATTAGGTATGTGGGGGAACTGTATAAGAATTTTCTAAGAGAAATGCCTGCTTATGAATAAAACACACCATCATTTCCTTTTGTGCACTCTGTCTTGTGGGCCTCCTACAGGTTTTTCTGGAATACTGCTTGCACATCTATAATTTACATCAAATTAGTTTAGACCGGAGCTGGGAAAAAATGCATAGAACTCAGGCGTTCCTAATAGCGGGTAGTTTCTAGGGAATGGAGAAGATGGTCAGAAAATAGACACCGTGACAAAATGAAGCATAAGCTCTCATCGTCGCCATTCTCCATAGTTTTTCCAACTCTATAATTGTATCAGTGGTTCTCGGCCTCTTGAGACACATGATGCCTCATACCAGCCACAGCCAGGGCTCTACCAGGATCACAGGTGCCCTGGGGAAGGGTCGTATCAAAAGCAAATCCACCCTGGGACATTGTCTTGAAGTCCAGTAGTGATCCCCCCAGAGGAGGTCAGGAGGTACACCTTGGATCGCTGGGGAAGCAGGTACAGGTTGTGCATGGAAAGAGAAACCAACATGGAAGCCAGGAGAAGCTGTTCCTGCAAGAGTGGCCAAGGGCAGGCCAGGTGGGTCATCCAGAGAGTCTGGTCCACACAGGAGATGTCTGATAAAACAACTGCTGGGATGTCCTGACTTGCCAGAAAGCAAAACCCCATGACAATGAGCCCCAGCTCCAAAACAGTCTTCCAACCCAGCACTGCCAGCAAAGGCATTCCAAATGACATAGAGACTAAGAATTTGCACCCTCCAAAGGCACTGTCCACCCAAAATACAACAAAATGCACTGCGGAAACCCCTTGGAAAATAGTACACCTCTGTTGTCTTTATGTTATTTTTATGTATCATCTATTGGTAAACTGATGTCTGTATGCATCTATGTCTGTTCTGTGAACTGATCATAATTCTTTTTTTTTTTTTTGCAGTACTGGGGATTGAACCCGGGGCATTCTACCTCCTAGCTACAGCCCCAGCCCTATTTTTATGTTCTTTATTTTGAAACAGGGTCTCACTAAGTTGCAGAGGGCCTCATTAAGTAGCTGAGGCTGGCCGCGAACCTGCGATCCTCCTGTCTCAGCCTCCCAAGTACTGGGGTTACAAGCATGCGCCACCACGCCCGGCTATCGATCATAATTCATTTTTATACTGCTTCAGAGAGAGAGCTAAGTTCTTCTCCCAGGTACTTGCCCTTCTTCTGCTAACTAACTGCCCATCCCAGTTCCATGGATTTGAAATGGCACATTTGTCCTACCTGCACGGACTCTCCTGGGTCTGTTTTCGCCAACGAGCAACTGGACCTGTGTCACTGAGCGCCATCTTGGTCAGGAGAGAGAAGGCCAGGCTGCGGTAACAAATGTCCCAAACGTCAGTAGATGCACCAACAAGGATTAACCTGTTGCTCAGGTGAAGCTAGGTCAGCAATTCAAGCTGCTCTCCTTCATCCCTGCCTTAACTTTTCCTTGACGCATGCTTCCACGGGGAGGAGAGCGTGCAAAGCCACACGCTTCATGGAGCAAAAGTGGTCGCGTCGCCTCTGTGACTTCAAGGGTGCCAGAAATATGGAGGAGGACAAAATGCAATACTGGTTGAGCACTGATGTGTTGTCGTTTTTTGTGGGTATTTTTTGGTATGTTTTTAATTTTTAATTTTTCATTTATTGGTGCATTGTAATCATACATCTTGATGGGTTTCAGGGTGGTGGACGTATACATGCACACATCGGTCAGTTAGCTCTCCCCCGATTCCCACCCCCTTTCCCTGCCCCTTCCCTGCTTCTCCTGCTCGGCATTGATGTTTTTGCAAAACGTATCCCCCACAATTATCCAATTTTATTATTTATTTATTTGGTACTGGGGATTGGACCCAGGGGCGTGCTACCTCTGAGCTAGACCTCCAGCCCTATTTTATTTTTTATTTTAAAACAGGATTTCACTAAGTTGTTAGGATTGTGCTAAGCTACTGAGGCTGGCCTCAAACCTGTGATCCTCCTGTCTCTGCCTCCCAGGCACTGGGATTACAGGCTTGTGCCACCACACCCGACCAATTATTCAATCTTTTTTATTAAATGTTTTAATGTGTGTGTGTGTTACTAGGGATTAAACCAAGAGGCATTCTACCTCTGAGCTTCACCCTCGGCCCTATTCGTTTTTGTTTTTGTTTTTTTAAATTTTGAAACAGGCTCTAAGTTGCGGAAGGCCTTGCTAAGTTGCGGAAGGCCTTGCTAAGTTGCTGAGGCTGGCCAGGATCCTGTGATCCCCTGTCTCAGCCTCCCAAGTATAGGGATTACAGCCCTGCGCCACCACACCCGGCTCAATTATTCAATCTTAAAATCACAAAAGACCTAGGGGAGAAAGTTTCCAGAGCAATAAGACATTTTCTTCTTCCTCCATTGGTGGTTAAAAACTGCATAAAGTACATCTGGCTCCTTTGTGAACTAAAGCGTGCTAAGCTCCTATCTGGCAAAATAAAATAATCATACTAAACAATATATGCTCCTAAAAACTAATTAAAGAGCAAGCTCAAATCATCACGAAGCCGGATCAGTTTTAAGCAAAGCTCCTTAAGTGTCATTATCCGCTAGACGTGCGCGGAAAGTGTCTCGTGAATTTTCCCTCCATCAAATCTTTAACCTCTCAAACAGCCTCCTGCAGGGAGCCAGATAGCGGCAGCAGAACCTGCTAAGGACGGGAGCCTTCGTGCGCCTCTCCAAAGGTAGGAAGAAAGGAGGATTCCATAATTAGGATGAGTACACACATGTCTCACTTTCTGTGGACGGCTAGCATAGAGAAAATGGACTTTGATAGCAACTGCGTGGTGAAATGTGTCAGTATAAACCTTGATGGTCGAAGAGAGCAGTTGTGTGTTGATATGGGGGGCCTTGAAAGCTGCAGCTGGGCATCCTCTGTCCTCCAGTGTCATGTGCTTTAGTGTCATCGGGGGAAAGGATCGATGGGTGACTCTGCCCTCTGCCCCAGGCCTTCTGCATCCAAATTTGTGCAGGTTCAGCTCAGAGGCTGCATTTCAACACTGACTCAAGGGCAGGGGTCAACAAACACATTCTGGAAAAGGCCATATAATAAATATTTCAGCCTTTGCCTGCCACCGTCTCCAACTCAACTTCTCAACTCTTATTCTTGTGGCAAACAGTCTCTGATGTTATGGTATAGCTGCGTACCAATAAGATTCTATTTATAAAAACAGATGGCAGACCAGATGGGGCCCGTGGGCCAGAGCTGGCTGACCTCTGCTTTAGAGCATTCTTTTTAAGGCAACATGTGTTTTAATTGAGATGGAATGTCCTTCCAGGGCAACACACCGATCTTACGCTCATCAAGATTAAAAGGGTTTTGGTAAGCCGGGCGTGGTGGCGCACGCTTGTAATCCCAGTACTTTGGGAGGCGGAGACCGGAGGATCCGGGTTCGCGGCCAGCCTCAGCTCTCTCTCTCTCTCTCTCTCTCTCTCTTTCTCTCTACTTAGTGAGGCCCTCCACAACTTCGTGAGACCCGGTTTCAAAATAAAAAGTATAAAAAATAGGGCCGGGGGCGTAGCGCGGAGGTTGAATGCCCCTGGGTTCAATCCCCGGTACCGCAAAAAAAAAAAGGGGGTTTTGGTGACTACCTACACCTGTGACTTAACTAACTCTCCAACCAAATGTGGAACATGTCCACCACCCCACATAATCCTCTCATGTTCCCTCCCAGTTGGACCTCAAACCTCGAAAGGCAATGGCCCCTCTCAGCTACCTCACCAGCAACTGCCTTGTTTATTCCTAAACACCATGCAAAATAAAAGCATAGTTCCTACGCATGTGTGTCTGGCCTCTTAATGCTCTTTGAAATGGATTTGAGATTCACCTTCTTATACCACTAGCAGTATTACAGTGCAGGGTCGGCCCACGGTGTGTCTGCTTATCCATTCTCCTACTGATGGACATTTAAGTTGTTGTTTCCAGTTTGTGCTGGTAGAATCAGAGCTGCAATCAACCTGATCACTTTCTGCATTTGTGTGTGTGATGTTCATTTTTATGACCCTGAGGTAGTGACTAAAGAGTCCAATCACCGGGAAAGAGTTGGATACATAAGTTTCACTATAAAGTCAACCCCAAAATGCCGGTACTATACCGAAGTTTCTTTTGCACAATATTCTTGCCAAAACTTAGTGTTCTTATTCTTTTTAGTGTTAGTTATTCTATTGTGTGTGAAGGGATATCTAATTAGGATTCTAATCTGCATTTCCACAACCACTACAGCCTTATGCAGTTTTTAAAAATATGCTCAGCACCCATTTTTACACGAGAATATGAAAGGCACGTTCATATCAGTCTCCCATTATTTTTATCAGGTTGTCTATATATTTAACATGTTATGCCCTTTGCCAGATATGAGTATTGTGAACATATTCTCCCAGGCCAGGCTACATCCTGCCTTTTAATTTTCTTACCAGTACCCTTGACAGAAGTAAGTCTATTTTTTGTTCTTCTCTCAGCAGTATTTTTGGTTCTCATTTTATATTATCTCTAAAAAACCCTTCCTTTCATGGAGGTTACAAAGATATTCTCCTATGGATTCTTCCAGAAGCTTATAGTTTTTGCTTAAGCATTTAGATCTATGAACCATTTCAAATTGATCTTTTTAATGGTCAAGGTCTACTTTCTTCCATTATGATAGACACTTCCTGCTTAGACCTACTTTAACTGCATCCTATAAAGTTTAATATGCTGTATTTTCAGTGTCAATATTTAAATTTCTTTATAAGGTCCTTTATAAAGAAAACCACTGACTATTGAGAAGTTTGCAGTTTTATTTCCAACTAATTGGGAGGGGTTATACGCACATCTTTGGGTATGTGTGTGTGTGTGTGTGTGTGTGTGGTACTGGGGATGGAACCCAGGGGTCTTCTACCACCAGGCTACACCCCAGCCTTATTTTTTGTTTTTATTGGGAAACAGTCTCACTAAGTTGCAGAGAGCCTAAGTGCTGAGGCTGGCCACAAACCTGCAATCCTCCTGTCTCAGCCTCCCAAGTACTGGGATTACAGGCGTGCGCCACCATGGCCAGCTTAAGCACATCTTAATTTAAAAAATAGCATCTTTCATATGGGTCACATTCTCCTGTTTATGTGTATGATCATTAATTTTTATTGCATGTTAGACAATATGGGTAATTTATTATAGGAGTCTAGGTTCTCCTGCCTTCTTTTAAAGGATGCTGAGCGTTGTTAGCACAGGAGTTAAATACCTGCAGCGTCATTCCACCCCCGGTGGGCGTGGTTTTCTTCTTTGTCAGATGGGCATATTCCCATCTTGAGCTTGGCCTCATGCCAGTGGCCCTCAGCAGGTCCATTCTGGAGCTGCACCCAACTGCACGAGGTGCCCAACCAGGTTCACCCACTCTGACTTAGCTGGATGCTGATGTACCCCAGAACTGCACACATTCTGGTGTTTGCATTGAGCTCCGGATCCTGCACCAAGTGGTCTCTGCACAGTATCTCTTACCCTGTGCACACATAAGCTGCGGTCAAGGGATAATGCCAGGCACGCTTCTGAGCGGTTCCCCTGCACATAGTTCCCCTCCAATGCCCTGCTCCAAGCTCCACTTCCGAGGCCTGGAACCCCAATCTCCATATTCTCTGCTCCGTGAGGCCGCCCGCCACTCTGCTGGGTTCTGCATGCCTGCCTTGCAGCAGAGATGGGCTCCTGGCTGGAGAGCCCCGAGATGGGCTCCTGGCCGGAGAGCCCCGGCTCAGCCCATGTGCTTTCCTTCTCTCAGGGATCAAGGAACCGCGCTGCTTTTTCATCGACGCCTTTATTCAGCGTTACAGTTGTTTTCCATAGGAGAACAAGCCTGGCTGCAGTTACAGCAACACAGAAGTCTCCTCAGAGTAACACTGACCAACAGAAACATACTGCAAGCCCCATTTCATTTTAAAATTTCCAGAAGCTGCATTTAAAAGGAAGTAAAAATGAACAAGTGGAAGTAATTTAATAATGTACTGCAATTAAACCAGTGCATCCATAGATTACCATTTCATTGGGTCATCAGTATAAAAGTGGAGGTATTTTACATTATTTTTTATGCCAAATCTTCTAAAGCCTGGGTATATTTTATGTGTGGGGCTCAGTTCATTTAGCCACGTCTCAAGTGTTTAGCAGCCACATGTGGCTAATGGCCACCACATTGGAGGGCACAGCTCTAGAGTGTCCTTAAACCCATCACGATCTGAGAAGCGCTAAACTAGAGAGGTTTTCAGATACAGTCCCAGCCCCGCCAAGACTATGAATCCAGACATGCTTCCCTTATTCAATTCTCTATAGAGGAAAATGCTCAGGTCAAAAAATTCCTTTATTTTTTTCATCAAAAATGCATAATTTTTTTAAGTTTTACAAATGCAAAAACCGAAGTCACTGCTACAAAGGTAGCAAGTCAGAACTGCTCAGCTGAGAATTTGTGATGAACATCCCATCTCTCGCTGAGTGTAGAACATTTATTTAATGGCGTGACCTTTCTCAGGTCTTGATTTCCAAATCTATGATGTGAGTAAAGCCATAAACTGTCCTCACCAGGATGCGGGGTGGTTTCAAATCGACGTGAGAACGGAGTCATTTGAAAAGGTCCCACATGAATCTTCTCCGGTGGCCGCAGCCCCTCCCGTCCCCCCAGCCTGCCATCCATTTCTGCAAGGTCAACTTAATTTTCACTTTTGTAATTCAAAGCTCTGCGTTCTTCAGGCCCACAGACACATCCCAAGTGCTTTGGAGTCCCTGCCTTGCCTACCTCGGGGCTTGGCTCAAAGGACTCCTGGAATTAAAAGGCCCAGATCCACAGAGAGCAATTTTTTTCTTTTTTTTTTTTTTAATGAGTGGTGGCTGGCATGGATACTGGATAGAATAGGAAGAAATCAGATAGAATAGGAAGAAAAGCCATGCAGAACAGGAAAATGACACTTTTTTCTTTTATTTTTTTTTTTTTGCGGTACTGGGGATAGAACCCAGGAGGATTCTACCTCCGAGCTCCACCCCCAGCCCTATTTTTTATTCTTTATTTTGAAACAGGGTCTCACTAAGGTTACAAGGGCCTAAGTAGTTGAGGCTGGCCAGGAACCTACAATCTTCCTGTCTCAGCCTCCCAAGTACTGGGATTACAAGCGTGTGCCACCACGCCTGGCAAAATGACATTTTTTAAAGGAGAGACAGAGAGAAGAGAATCTGACAAACGGAACACATTTGTTCTGGCTGGTTAGACCACTGAGGCCGCCTTCCCCTCCCCCACTGACATGACCTCCTTTAGGGCTCATGGAGACCTCTGGGTTTCTTAAACAGGTCATACTTCTCCCTACCCCGAGGCCCTCCTACTTGCTGTTCCCTCGGCCCGGAATGCTCTTCCAGGGCTGTTGGCAGGGCCTGCTCCTTCCCTCTCTCCAAGTTTTAGCAGAAACAGTATCTTTTCTGAGAGCTTTCCTTGACCACCCTCCCTTCCTGCCCTTCCTTGACGTTTTCTATCTCATGATCATGGGGATTTCCTTCCTAGTGCGTGTCATGGGTGTGTGACCTGTCTGTTGGATGTTTACTTCTTTATTTTATTTTATTTTTTGGTACTAGAGGTTGAACCCAGGGGCATTCTCCCTCTGTGCTATCTCCCCAGCCCTATTTTATTTTGAAACAGGGTCTTGCTAAATTGCTGAGGCTGTCCTTCAGCCTATGATCCTCCTGTCTTAGCCTCCCATGTACTGGGATTATAGGTGTGTACCACCATGCCACTACTTCTTTGTGGTCTGCCTCTCCATGAGAAAATAAGTCCCTAGAGGACAGGGGAGCTGTCTTCTGTGTCCTTTGGTTAGATAGCTAGACAGGGCAAGGAGCAGGGGGAGGATTAGAGCTCACTCCACCTTGGCCCATAAACCACCACATTCATGACCAGACACTACTCTCTCTCTCTCTTTTCTTTTTTTTTTGGCGATACTGGGGATTAAACTCAGGGGCATTCTACCTCTGAGTTACACCCCCAGCCCTATTTTTTATTTTGAAACAGGGTCTCACTAAATTGCGGAGGGCCTCACTAAGTAGCTGAGGCTGGCCACGAACCCGGATCCTCCAGTCTCAGCCTCCCAACCAAGTACTAGGATTACTACAAGCGTGCACCACCACACCCGGCTCCAGACACTACTTTCTAGAATCTAAAAGGAACCAGGTGTAAACTGGCTAAGCAGCTTTCCAACATGGCAATAGCAGAGACGCACTTAAGCTGGGGGATTGAAAGGGGTAGCGACCTCCCAATGTGGATATACAGAAGGGGGAAGGTTTCCACACTGAAGAAAATCACCACATTGATGACTCCCTGATGTTTTCCACTCAAGAAAGTGTCCTGTTCCAGACCTTTCTCTGGAGCATCAACCCTTTATCACAGCCTTCTCTTAAACGGTACACCCACTTCCCTAAATAAGTCTTTTATGCTTCCCTATTCATCCTTTGCCTCTGAAACCTTTCTTGCAGGACACAAGAGCCAAGGAGATTGTCCCCCCAGAACATTCTCACCTGCACCCCGCCCGGTACCTGGTCTCCAATAGACCCTTGACATGCATACGTGTTGACCATGATGTGAATGTTATGCTCATTGGTTTGGAAGATCTTTGACAAATAACAACAAGATAACCTGCTCGAGCCCAAACCAACAGAGAAGCCACAGCCCTGCACGTGTTATTAAGTGAACCCTGAAAGTCCAGGGCTCCCATACTGGGAGCACAAAGCACATGTCCTAAAGTCAAATGAAAGATGGCTTGAATTTGACTTAACCACCTACTATCCCTGTGATCTTGGGCACATTATTTAATCCTCTTTATCCCTTCATCCTCCCAAAATGAGACCAATGAAACACCTACTTCAAGGAGTTGTGAAGTTTAAATAAGATGATGGATGAAAGGCACAGGGATTGGCACCTAGAGATGCTCAACACGTGGCCACCATCAGCCCTGAGGACTGTCAGAAAACAAACCCCAGGGCTCTGGCAGGAAGGTGTGGGGGGTGATGCCAAAGGTGGGGGCACATGATACCCCCTGCACACTTGGTTGGCACACTCAAGGACCATCTGCAAACTCCAAATGAGGTCTTCCTTGTGTATTGGTGAACTTCAGTCTTTGTGTGTAACTCTCCGTTACATTTCAAATGGGGTCTCTAATCCCTCAGATTTGATTTCCTGGCTGAAGTAGACATGGTAAATGCAAGTAAACACCATATTGGAAATCTACTCAATGAATTGCAGACTTCTTTTCTCGTTTGTCATTTGAAAAAAAAAAAGAACAAAGTTAAAACTGTTCACCAGACAATCAACCTAAGCTCCCGGAGAAGCAATTATTCTGGAAGCATACCCCACCCCATCCCTTATAGCTTTACTATTTCAATATCAGGAGGTATTTAACTGGAAATCACTTTTTAAAATAGCAGTCTCATAATCCCTTATAAAATCTCTCGCCGGCATTATCAGTAGGAAGGTTTGTACATCTCACAATATAATGGGGAAGAAAATCACCTACCAACCCTTTGCCACTGATCTGTGAGAACACCCCACAGAGAACTAGCAGAGGGTCGTAATTGCATTACTCTTTCCCCTGCAAATCCTGATCAACCGGAACCATGAGTCCAGGCTGGGGATGAGTTTCCGCCGGCTGGGACAGCTCCTCCAGCCTTTCACCTTGAGTTTGAGCCAGGAAGAGCACGAGTCTGCTCTGGTGCAGGCTTCCCATGAGGTTAATGCCCGGTGGATGAGAAGCACACGCCAGGTTAGTGACATTCACATTTTTTTAACTATTCAAGTGCTACCCTCGGGTTAGAGGCCACCGTAAAATATCCAAGGGCAAATGGCCAAGCCACATCCCGGAAGTGATAAACATATACCCTCTCCTGGTTCTGGCAAACCCTGGGATCTCCAGAGCCGGTCAAACTGCTTTTCCCATCTCACTTGGTGGAGGTGCAAAAGGCCCCCTTCCACCTCTTCTCCCCCTCCGTGTCCTCCTCCACCCAGTGAATTACATTCTGTGTTCAGATAAGAAAAACACTTGTATTAATTGTGGGGAGTTTGAGGGACCTGGGGGCCGATCAAGGAAAACATATAAATACACAGTCAGCTTTGATGGGGAGGGCCTGGACAGGGCTGCACGAGCGTGCACATCGAGGGCAGAATGAGCCCGTCCAATGGCTTCCAGGACAAGGCCATCCTGAAGGCAGGAATGGGGGCCAGGGAGCTCACGGGAGGGAGAGGGTTCCTAGTGGAGATGGGGTTGCCTGTCTGATGTCACTCAAGGCACGGCAGAAAGTCTCAGGTGAGTGCCCTTCACCCCGGGGCCCTGCGCTTATGAGTCCTGTGGTATTCAAGGGTAATCATGGGGAGACACTACACTGTATGTGAAACAGGCCTCAAACCTGCTAACCTGGTTTGTGTTGTTGTTGTTGTTGTACTGGGGATTGAATCCAGAAGCATTCCACCTCTGAGCTGTGCCCCCAGTCCTATTTAATTATTTTTGTTTTGAAACAAGGTCTCACGAGGTTGTTGAAAGTCTCGCTAAGTTGCTGAGGCTGCCCACCAACCTGCAATCCTCCTGTCTCAGCCTCCCAAGTACTGGGATTACAGGTCTATGCTACCATGCTTGGCTCTGGCCTATTTTTAAAATAATTGGATGTTAAATTTTTTTTTTTAGTTTGATGACAATGGACTGAGCTACAGGGTCCAAGTTAGTTGTGAAAAATTAACAGCCATGGGGCAAATTGCCAGAGGCTGGTTGGGGCGCATTTATGTCATGATGACCAAATCCTTTTGGAAGGCAGAGTACAAGGCCAGGGCTGCCCACAGCAGAGGAGATCCACTCTGAGACAGACTGAAAACCACAAGCAGGAATGGGCTCAGGCCCCTGGCAAGGGGCGATGGTGGCATGAGACAGGATCCAGCATCAACACAGCAGCTGAGTTTTAGGAGAAGCAGGAATCTGGTCACAAAGCAAGTCTCACCAAATTCAAAAAACATTGGGATCACATCCTGTATCTTCTCTGACTACAATGGAATAAAACTAGAAATCAACAACAAAAGACACCTCGGAAACGATGCGAATTCATGGAGACTTATCAACATGCTATGGAATAAAGAATCGCTCATTGTAGAAATCAAGAAGGAAATTTTTAAAAAATGTAATGAGCCAGTGGAGTAGTGCATGCCTATAATCCAAATATCTGTGAGGCTGAGACAGGATCATAGGTCTGAGGCCACCATAGGCAACTTAGTGAGACCATGTCTCAAAATAAAAAATAAAAAGGGCTGGAAGTGTAGCTCAATGGTAGAGCAGCCCTGGATTCAATCCCCAGTACCACATATATACACACAAGTATATTGAAAAAACTGAAAATAGAAACTCCACAAACCCAAACTTATGGGATAAGCAGTACTAAGCAGGGGACAAAGCTGTACTCAGAGGAACATTCATAGCAATAAAAACTTACCTCAAAAAATATTTCAAATAAACAACTGAATAATATATATCAAGGGTCTAAAAACGCGAGAGCAAGCCAAACTCAAAACTATTTGAAGGAAAGAAATTACAAAAATCGGGGCAGAAATAAAGGAAATAGAGATACAAATGATCAGTAAAACAGTCCTAGCCTTTGACATCAAATACCATCCATCACAACATTGACCAATAATACAAAGTTCAACTTTATGGGTGCAAACAGACCCCACTGCAGGTCAGTTACAGCCTACAGGTCACCAGTTTCCAACCCGTTTCAAACTCAAGGGCAGCAGGAGACAAGTGGCCACTAACAAAGTGGAGACCCCTGTGACCGAGCATGCGGCTCACTTCTCCTACAATTCTTTCAACTGTTTATTCTCTTTTTCTCATTTTTTCCATTGTGGTAGAATATAACACCAAGTTCATCTTCTAATGATTTTAAGTGTGCAACTCAGTGGCAGTTAGTACAGTCACAGTGTCGTGTAAATATCACCTTTGTTCCTTTCTAGAATCTCATCATCTTCCCTAACTGAAACTTTGTCCCCATTAAACGATAAGCCCTGTTCCTCTCCACATTTTCTGTGACCTCTATTCTGGTTTCCATCATCTCCATGAATTTGATGATTCTAGTGCCTCCTATTAGTAGAATAATACAAAAGCTGCCCTTCTATGTTTGGCTTCCACGCTTAGTTTTCAAGATTCATCCGTGTTGTAGCATGTGTCAAAAACGTTGTTCCATTTTATAGCTGAATCATTTTCCCCTTGTACAGAAAGACCAGATTTTGTTTATCCATTCATCCATGGGTAGATGTTTGGGTTTTCATCTTTTGGTTATTAAAAGTAATACTGCAGTGAGCCTAGCACACAAATACCCTTCTGAGCCCCCACTTCCAAGTAGATCATACACTTAGGAATGAAATCGTAATGATTCTACATTTAGCTCTTGGAGAAATCTCCTAAAATTTTACAATGCTTCCAAAGTATCTCCCTAACTTATAGCAAAGATTTCTCGAATAGAGAAAAGAGTGGTGGTTTATATATTTCCAATAATGTTTTCTGCTTTTGAGGGTTGCTGAAAAATAGCTTACTATTTTAAACTGTGGCACTTGGGTTCTTTTTAATAATTCTCACCGACGTATCCTGAAGTTTACTGGCAGTGGCCTTGGTGTTTTAACCAGGAAGACTTTCCATGCGCAGGTGCAGGCACAGATCACATTCTGCAGCCCTGCAGAATGAATGACCCAGGTTCCATGCCTTTCTCTTCCCATTAACTGAGAGATAGAGTTACTGTCCTCCCTTCAATAAGGGAGAGTGGAGGAGCCCCAGGGGAGCTGCGTCAGCGAGTCCACAGCCCACTGTCAATCAGTAACAGGAAGACAAATCCCTAAAGAACCCTGCTCAGCATAATATGAGCCCTGGCGACAACGGCCATGAGGGAAGGTGGCTTCAGGGCAGGGTGCAACATCTTAAGAGATGAGCCCCAAGTGGTAAACACAGCCAATAAAAGGGGCAGGGAATTCATCACATTAATGTCTCCATTCAAGCACTCCCACCATCCAGAAAACTCCTTTATAACCATGTGCATGCATGTGTGGGACTTAATTACCTTTTGGACACTGAGCTCAGGGGTCAGTAATGGAGACTCAGTAGTTATTGAGCAGTGCCCTCCACTGTCAGGCTCCCAGACTAGCAGAGGAGGCGATCCCATAAAGAAGTTAAAACTAATAAACACAGCCCCTGCGTACTAATGCTGTCCTCTGCATTTGATAGACATTGTCCCATTTCATCCCCCACAGTCTTCCTTTAGAGATAGGTACTGTTAATTAACCCCAGCCTTCTTTTTTTTTAACAGAGGAAGGAACAACTTCAGAGAGATTAATCAGCGTGTTCAACTTCACACAGCTAGCACAGGTAAGAGGCAGATTGGCTCCAGGCACCCTTGAACCCTTCACCCTCAGAGTTCCACCGCACCATGCTACGGGCTCAAAGGATGAGATGCACATGGTTGGGGCGAGCCTTAAAAGATGACAGGAACACCCCTTTGTGCAAGACAGGACACGTTCTGAGTCAAGGGGACAGCACTGTCAGACAACAAGAACAGAAGTTCAGCACAGCAGGGTCCTGGGGGGCTGGGAGTGTTGGTATAGGTGCCCGCAGGTTCCATGGTCTGGTGAGGGCTGCATCTTCCAAGGGGGGAGGAAAGCTGTGTCCTGTCATGGAGAGAGGCAGGAGGGCATTCTGGGCAAATGCTACCTAGAGTCCTTGAGGCCATCCACGAGGGAGAAGCCCGCATGGTCTCATCACCTCCTGACACCCCACCTCTTAACACCATCACACTGGCAACCCTTGAATTTGGGGGGTTCAGACCACAGCAGAAGGTGATCAGTACTGCATGTCAGCCCTAATTGTTGACCTTTCAGATCATCTGAAATGCTTAGCCCCCGTGGGAAGGAAGGGGACCCTGTTCTTTGAGTTTCAGAGGTCATCCTCCGGCATCCTGTGTGTTCTGTGTCCTTCCAAAGAGGTCCACAGAGTCCCAGGACTTGTACCCACAAAGCCAACTTCTGGCTTGAATTCTCTGCCCTGGATGCTCACCCTTCCTGAAGGGTTCAGCTGGGTCTAACTTACCCAAGAGCAGAACTCAGCCTCTTAGCCTTGACTTATCCTCAGCTACTCCAAGAAGGTTTTGGCAGGAATGGCAGGCTCTACTAAAGCTTTGGAGCAAAAAGAGGATTTATAGCTTGGATACTCGACTCAGAACTGGAGGTTTCTTACTCCAAGAAGGCTTTGGCAGGAATGGCAGGCTCTACTAAAGCTTTGGAGAAAAAAGAGGATTTATAGCTCAGATACTCGACTCAGAGCTGGAGGTTTCTTACCCTCCCTCTTGAAAGAACCTAGCACCTGTCCCTAGAGATCACCTCAATACCTTTCCTGTCGAGGCTCCGGCCGTTCTCTTCCTACCTCCCAACCTCCCCTTCTCACCTCTTCTCTGCTGTCCCTCTTCTTTCAATTCCTAGTAATACCATACTCGTGGACGCTCTGATTCTTCTACATCAGCTGAGATAGATATAGATGCAAAGCCGGGCCTGGTGGCGCACGCTTGTAATCCCAGTACTTTGGGAGGCGGAAACCGGAGGATCCGGGTTCACAGCCAGCCTCAGCGCTCTCTCTCTCTCTCTCTCTCTCTCTCTCTCTTTTTCTCTCTCTCTACTTAGTGAGGCCCTCCACAACTTCGTGAGACCTGGTTTCAAAATAAAGTATAAAAAAATAGGGCTGGGGGTGTAGCGCGGAGGTAGAACACCCCTGGGTTCAATCCCCGGTACTGCAAAAAATAAAAAAGATATAGATGCAAATAACAAGCAGCCCAACTTGATTAAACAGCAATGAAATACGTTGGCTCCCCTAACGGGAAACCTTGGGCGCTCTAGTGTTTACGCAACAGGATGGATTTGGCTTTGATTATTCTCTAATTCTGTCCACTCTGCTCTCCTCTCCTCACCTGTCCTGACTCTACTGTCCAGGCAGGTGGTCAGGTGGCTGCAACAGGTGTAGTTATCACGTTCATGTACAATGACGTCCACCCCAGTGCAAGGGAATATCTTCCCGTGGCCCTCTCCGGAATAAGAAAACTAATTAGCTGCCTCAAGAAAGAGATGTGTGTGTGTCTTATTAGTGCACATAGTGTTCATTTTCTATTCCTGGGCTAGAAGAGAGATATGGATCAGGACAGCAAAGGCCTGGCCTCCTGGGATTCTCATATGCATGTTGATCAGGGGTTAGAGTGTCATGACCTGGAGGTCAAACCCAGTCCACTGCCCACTTTCGTAAATAAACTTTGCCAATAAATTCTGTAAATAAGCAGTTAGTAGTTACGGGAGTGACTGTTTGGCCCACCAAAAACCTGGCTGTTTACAGGAAAAGTTTGCTGACCACTGGCTTTGGTCAAAGAGATCGTACCCTTGAGTTCCTCTCAGCACTTGTGGATTGCCCAGCCATTACATAATAGCAGAGGAATAAAGTGGATGTTACAAAGATAAGGATAACACTCACTACAGTCCACCCCTTGAGCTAATCCACGCTCAAGTCAGTCACAAGACTGTGCTGTTATGACACAGAAGCTATTTTTAATGGCTTAAATTTACTTTAAAATTTTTGCATCATAATAAATAGTAGCTGGGCATGGTGGCCCACACCAGTGCTAGGGAGTCTAGGAGGCTGAGACAGGAGGATCACAGGTTTGAAGCCAACCTCAGCAACATAGTAAGGCCCTCAGCAACTTAGCGAGATCGTCTTTCAAAATAAAGAATAAAATAGGGCTGGAGGTGTAGCTCAGAGGTAGGATGCCTCTGTGTTCAACCTCTACTACCAATAAATATATAAACAAATAAATTGTGGGGTTTTTTTTGCGGTACCGGGGATTGAACCCAGGGGCATTCTATTTCTGAGATACACCCCCGGCCCTATTTTTTATCCTTTATTTTGAAACTGGATCTCACAAGGTTGCGGAGGGCCTCACTAAGTAGCTGAGGCTGGCCGCGAACCTGGATCCTCCGGTCTCCGCCTCCCAAGTACTGGGATTACAAGCATGCACCACCACGCCTGACTTAAATAGTTCTTTTTAATCTAGTGGTTTTTTTCCTGGGGAAAAATAAGTTTAAAAGTCTAAGTGAGCTTAATTTTTAACTATTAAGTTGTACCAAGTAGTAGAATCCTCAAGTTTGGGGTTTCTATCCCATGGTTATACCAACTCTTTCCAACCAGAACCCTAGACACTCATCATCCTAAACTATTGGAGATTCTGAAATAAACTTCAAAGGGTTTTGGCAGTGTTGGACAGGCCGCCATGTCCTTGTTTATCAGATTAAAATCAGTATCAGAGAGATTGACTTGAAGGCAGTGTGAGTATTAGTGGACCACAGTTACGCTCATCTCCAAGAAAACGTGTGTGCTGTCATAAAAATGAGCCATGGCCAACTCTAAGTACAGCTGCAGCAACCCTTGCCTTATCTTACAATAAACAACAAAGGTCAAAACACACACACAATAAAAGGTGGCCGCCTGCTAGAGTGCTCTGGCTGCCTCCCATTTCAAAGAGAGTCCCATGATGGAAGGCCACTCGAGGTACCATTGCCGCTAACCCGGTGAGGTAGAAACAATACACATCTGAGAAATCTAACTGTGAAATGACCAATCGGGGAAGTACTTCCTCACCAAAATCAGATCAGCTTGTCATTACACCAACTTTGTTTCTTGGTGAGTGTGAGAGAAGATGGAGGGAGGGGAAAAGAAAAAAATAATAATGAATGCGTAGCTAGCTGGAGATTGACAACGAGAAAGAACGGTAAATAAAGACTTCCTCACGGGGGGGGCAGTCGTTTGAATACAGACATGCTTAGTCCTAAGTGAAATCTCTTTGACAGAAACCTGCTCTATTTAGAACAGCGGGAGATGAGCCTTAGGGTTTCGGATTGTGGTAATAAAATGTCATTATGATGCTGGTGGTGATATGGGTTTCTCTGCAATGAGAGCAAAGAAGAACAGCCTGGCGGTGGAATAACAGGTATAAAGAGTCGCAGGGAACGTGGCCTCGTGACTCCCTCACATCGGTTCAGGACAACAAATATCAGCAGAGTGCACGGTACACGCTCAGCACCACGCTGCTCCCACACTCCAAATGTGGGTGAACCCCGAGGAGCAGCAGCGCTTACTGATTTCGTTCTTTGCGTTCCCTTACTGAGTCATGTGTATCTCTCTTCCCTGTCGCAGAAAGGCTGGCTTCGGGGCTTCACTGTCAATAAAGCTGGAGACAGGTAGTTTCCGCCCTGTGTCAGCAGTGCACAAGGTCAAGGCTGGCTGGGTCTCCACCATACCCCTGGCCCTTTCTTCATGGGCACAAGATGGCTGCGGCATCCCACCCACACGTCCACACTGGAGGCCCAAGGAAGCAAGGAGGAAGTGCCAGCCGCTGCTCCCTCATCGCTCGCCAACACACCAGCCTTCCTGAAAACCAACCGCACCCAGATTTCCTTTTATGTTTTCATGATTGAGTGAGCTCTGGTCCCAACTTCTCATTTCCCTCACATCAGCTTGAATTATTTCAAATAATTCAAGTTTGCACCCATAGATGCTTCACCTTAGGCTTGGGAAGTGGTGTGAGCAGGTTTAAATGGACTTTCAGAGTTGGCCTTGCCATCTTAACCACCTGCAATTCACCATGAAAAGAACATAGCCCAGAAAATCTCTGGTCCAAGGAAAAATGAAAGATGCCTGGGGCACATCTGGACTCACGTTGAGGGTTGGAGTCTGCAATCCAGACTAGACTGGCCACACTCTACTCAGATTGCTGCCAATCCACAGATCCATGAAGGAAAAACGTGAGACATTAAATTTTTAGGATGGCTTGTCACGTAGCATCATGGTGACAGCAGCTGACTGATACATTTTCAGGGGCTGCAATTTTGTCTCATGGCCACTCTTGGGACTAAATAAAGTCAGAAAAGTACATGATTAAAAAAAAGCAAGACTTAAAAAGTGGAATTATCAGCTTTCCAACACATTTGTAAATTCAAATTCTTACTCTACACAGGCTTCCAAACCAGCAAACTCGTAACCCGATGTTACATCCTACAAATGCCCACTAAGCCTTTTGTGTTGATGTTTACTTTCTTTTTATCAAACTCTGGGCATGCAAAATTCACGTGACTCCATCTCTACCTTCAAAATGTACTCCCTACCTGACTTCCTTAATGTACCTTCACTACTCCATGACAAATACTGTACATGTCAAGGCTAATTGTGATTTTTCTATTGGAATTTGTACATTAGATAAGCAAGGTGAGTAACATTTATTATATTCATCGATGGGCACTTATACGATTCTACATAATGTGCTCAAGGCTCACATGTGTTATGTCTGTCATACAGTCTTTACAGCAGAAGTTCTAGAAGCTCAGACAACTGACTCTCATCTCCATGGAAATAAAGAACTCCTAGGATAGCTGGGCGTGATGGCGCAAGCTTGTAATCTCAGTACTCGGGAGGCTGAGACCAGAGGATCCAGGTTCGCGGCCAGCCTCAGCTACTTAGTGAGGCCCTCTGCAACTTAGTGAGACCCTGTTTCAAACTAAAGAATAAAAAGTAGGACTGGGGGTGTAGCCTGGAGGTAGAATGCCTCTGGGTTCTATCCCCAGTACTGCAAAAAAAAAAAAAAAACTCCTAGGTTGATATGCACCAGCGCGCTAGAGCAGGATTGGAATATATATTGGCCTCAGAACCGCTCCTCCACTGAGCCATGAACTCTGCACGATCTATTTCATTCAACTACTTTTTTATCAAATTGGTTAATGGAACATGAGAAATACTCGATTTTGACAATTCTCTAACAATCACACCGCTAGCATATATTTCTTAAGTTTATTCTATTTCCCCCGGGTCAGGCATTTTAGGTGAATTATTTCTATCAATCCATACATTTCTCCCTTTTGTAAAGGTGCTTAATGGAAGACGAGGGAGATAACATTGTCTGAGTCTTTAATAACCGCACATCTAACACATGTCTCCGTTTCTAATCTCGCCGTCTGCACCCGAGCAATTAAAAAGGTCTTCCTTTCTTATTTCTCCTCATTCCAAATCATTCTGCATATTGCCCTAAAATTACATCCCTTAAAATATATCCCTCATCATCACATTTTTCTTCTGGCCTGCCCTCACCAATGGCAAACATTAGACACAGGCAGTTCATTGAGAAGAGACATCTGTGAAAAGCCACAGTCCTGGGGACCTGCCCTGATTCTGAAACAGGACATCCCTTAGAGAAGACGTAACTGGGCACTTGGCAACTTTTTAAGAAATGCACGGACAAAGCGGGCAGAAGTGAAGAAATGTTTCTTAGAAACTCCTTAGTTCAAAAAGGCATGGTAGTTTCAGAACCTCACCCTGCTGATCAGATGAAGTCCAAGGGCTTCCTTCATGCAAATCCACCATGGCTCACCCCAAATATTATTTCAAGCAAGACTGGACTACTTACTGAACCCCCACTGCTCAGGACATGAGCTATACTCATCTTTATTTTTCTGTGGCACTAGGGATTGGATCCAGGGGCATTCTACCTCTGAGCTACACCCCAAGTTCTTTTGTTAAATTTATTTTTTGTTGTTTTGAAACAGGGTTGTGCTAGGTTTCTGAGAGTCTCCCTACATTGCTGAAGCTGGCCTCAAACCTGCAGTCCTCCTGTCTCAGCCCTCAAGGTCTGGGATTACAGGCGTGTGCCACCACACCCAATGAGCCATACCCATCTTTACAAACTATGCATATCATGCTTGTGTTGCCATTTCTCCTTACGAAATAAACTCGTGCGCTCTCTCTCTCTGGCCATCCATCAAGGCAAATCATGCTTCCTAACTCTAGGATGAGATCGGGCCTCCAAAACCCACCACTATATCAACCACAAGAATCCTTCCCCTCCTCTGAACCCCTAGAAATAGGCTGGTCCTTGCTGTGACCACTCTGAAATATCAGAACTCCTCTTGCACGTGCTTCCCTCCCCCTTTTCTAGATCAGGGTTGGCGACCTCACTACTGATATTTAGGGCCAGATAACCCTCTGTGGAGGGGCCTGTGCACTGTGGCATGTTTAGCAGCACCTCTGGCCTCCTTCCACTAGATGGCAGCACCATGCCCCTAGTTATGACAACCCAAAATGGCCTGACCTGATGCCCACTAGGGGACAAAGCTGGCCCCCCACTGAGAACGCTGGCTCTAGAATTTAGGATTCTCCAAGACCCAGATGGCCTGCAGCACTCCTTCTCCCCCTCCTGTCGCTAGCAGAACGCCCTTCACCTAGAAGGTGCTAGATGGGAGGCAGGTTGATTTCACATTCCCGCGGAGCCTTCTTAATTGGAGGGTTTTGTTTTTTGAATCAGCCCAGCGGGGAGTTGTTTTAATCTGCCATTAAGTCCACATCATTGCACAAAAGACTGCTGAAAAATACACACTGCTTAGGTAGCCACTGTGTGTGTGTGAGCAGCAGCCAGAATTCCACTTCTCCTAATAGGATCATCTTCTGAAAAGGCCATCTTTTATTTTATTTCATATGTACTTTTAGCGCCCTGCCTAGGATTCTGTGTTATTCTCTAGTAATCATCAATTTCCAGGGAGGTTATTTATGAAGCGATGGAGGATTGTGAGGCTGTGAAGAAGTCACCGTGACCTACAGAAAAGAAACCAGATCACTGGAGAGCTGTTGAGAATAATGGACCGAAAATAACGAAGGAAACAGAGAAAAACAAAAATTAGAGGGGGAAAAAATTCACTACAATCATCCGCAAAACAGATTCCTACCTAGATAGCAGATGTGCCGAAAGATTAAATATCAATTTTTTTTAAATATTTTTGGCTTTATGATAAATCACATGAGGTTATTATTAATGCCGTGTGTGGTTTTAAAATTATTTGGAGAAAGTGACAATTAATAGGAATCCAAGATACACAAAAAGTGATTTCCAAATATAAAGGTTAAAATAAAGGCTTTTTTATGGTTAAAAAAAAAAGATCTGTAATTGATCCAGTTCAACATGAGGTCTGCTCTCCTTTAAAAAAAATTATACAATAACCTATTTGATGTAAAATTGAAAGAAAAGAGTGTAACTTATCCCTAAGCCAACTTTTTAAAATAAAATGCCGTGCAAAAATTCTTGTGGCATTTCAGCGACCCTTAAATTTTAATAATACTGATAAAATATTCTACTCTCCCCAGCCAAGTAATTTTTTATCTTTAATTGGTGAGCCCTCATTTATTATTTCTAAAGCATAAAAAATTCTAATATCGAGGATTTATAACTCACCCGGGTGACGGTGACTGCAAATGTATTTTTAAGTGCACTCGAAAAGAGAGTAGGCAAATGAACACGGGGGAAATTTAAGTTTGGATGACAATGGAAAAAAGAGTTTTCTACAACAAATACATCATCGCCTAACTATATTATGCCTCATCAGTTTTTAAAAAATACCCTTGTGTAATCCCCAGGGCGATAAGAAAGGCTTTTCAGGGAACAACAAGAAGAAATTAAGTTAGTAGAGAAGACTCAGGTCTTCCTAATACAGTAGTACTCTTTGAGCATTTCAAAACTGACAGAGTAGCAAAGCCTGAAATTTGCCATGACAATTCAATGAAATATAAATATTACATATTGATCCACCGATGATCAATAAGCGCTTTGTGCTGCAGGCATTTTTGTGCACATAACAAGCTTTACTAAAAAATTAAAGGGGGAAAGAGGCAAGCAGTTTAAGAAGAACCAAAAAGCACAGTTGAGAAAATGCCCCTCCCCCGCCCCCCGCCACCGTCGCTGACCTCAGTTATTTATCTGCCCTGGCAACACCTTTGAGAGGAGCCCCACATTCCAGAAAAATGGAAAATCGAGTTTCACGTCTAACCCCTAGCATGAGGTTACCAGAAAATATTAGGTCGTAAACTCCGTAGCCTGTAAATGTTACCTTAGAAGGAAAAAGGGTCTTTGTAGATGTGGAGAGAGTAGGTTGGACTATCCAGGTGGGTCCTAAATACAATCACAAGTGTCCTTTAAGAGAGAGGCCGGGGCGGGAGTGGGGGAGGTTCCACAGATACAGAAGAGGAGGAGGAAGAGACAGGTGTGGGAGGTACATGCCTGTATTCCCAGTACTTGGGAGGCAGAGACAGGAGGATTGCAGGTTCCAGGACAGCCTCAGCAACTTAGCAAGACCTTCAGCAACTTAGCGAGACTCTGTTTCAAATTAAAAAGGGAATTGATAGCTTTGTATACATTCATAGCATTATTTCTACTATTACACTCTTTATGACTTCATCAAAGATATGCATGGGGAGCGGGAGGGGCTCGTGGGGAGGGCACCAAGAACTATGTACATACATCTATCTGACACTCTATGTCCCAGTATGATGTCAAATTTACAATGCAGTGAACTAAAAAAAATTAAAAGGATGACAAGCATGGTGGCACAAGCCTATAATTCTAGTACCTGGGAGGCAGAGACACGAGGATTGACGATCCAAGGACAGCCTCAGAAATTTAGTGAGACTGAGCAACTTAGGGAGACTCTGTTTCAAAACAAAAAAATTAAAAGGGCTGGGTGTGTAGCTCAGGGATAGAACATACCTGGGTTT
>PVJS01021524.1:5457-31499 GCA_004027185.1 Glis glis
CCCTCTCTCTCTCTCTCTCTCTCTCTCTCTCTCCCCCCCTCTCTCTCTCTCTCTCTCTCTCTCTCTCTCTCTCTCTCCCTCCTTAGTGAGACCCTCCGCAACTTTGTGAGACTCGGTTTCAAAATAAAGTATAAAAAATAGGGCCGGGGGTGTAGTGCGGAGGTAGAACGCCCCTGGGTTCAATCCCCGATACCGCAAAAAAAAAAAAAGGCTTTAATTTTGACTCTCTTGTTTATATTTTCTCGATCTTTCTTAGAGGTTAAACTCTGATTTGTAATGGCAACAACCGGATTTTGATTTCTCTATGACTTTGGATAGATTTCTGGATACTAAGTGAATATAGAATTAAATTTTAGGATTTTGTGAACAATTTAAGTATGTTAAAGATTTTTAAAACTATTCTTCTTCCTCTTTAAGATTCTTCATACCTGGCCAGGCATGGTGGTGCAAGCCTGTAATCCCACTGACTTGGAGGCTGAGGCAGGAGGATTGAAATTTTGAGGGCAGTCTGGGCAACTTAGTGAGATCCTGTCTCAAAATAAAAACTTAAAAAAGGGGATGTAGCTCAGTGGTACAGCACCCCTGAGTTTAATCCCCAGTACCACAAATTTAAAAAAGAAAAAGAAAGAAAAACTAATCCTTTATACCTGAAGACAAACAAGGGACTGAATTTTAGCCTGAAAATGTCATGTGTTTCAAATAATTTCAAGACCTCCCCCCCAAAAAAAAATTATCCTGGGACAAATTATTTATTCAGGTGAGTGTTTTAAGAGAGTCCACCCGTGCTAAACAATAGAAAGGTTATGATGGATTTCTTTCTTTGTCCTCAGGCAAGAAAAATTGAAATATATTGTCTCTGTGTGAATTCATTTCTGTTCCACCTCAGTTGCCCACATTGCCAAAAGTGAATAATGATTGCCAACGGTGTTGCTCATGCTTATTTTTAAAGCCGTTTCTTTCCAGACCTGTTACAGTCCTTGAGAAAATCAGAAGGTGTCTTTATGTCTGTTGTTTGTGAGATTTTTCTGCACTTATTTTTTTTATCAGTGACACAAGCTCAATATATCACTCTACTAGAATCAAGTTCAACTGATAATCTCCCATCTTCTAGGTGAGAAAATTTACTAAGAGCTTTGCTAACCATTTGGCTTTGAGGGTTTAAAGATAAAACCTAGTCACGAGAATTTAGAAACTCAATGAATACATGGTAGAACAAAGAGGACAGGAACTTTCTGTCCATAGGCTCAGGGGATGCCTATATATTTCAAACACATGGAAGAGATACTTACATTTATAGTATATGGGATTAATGTGCACAGAATTCGATTTCATGTGCTGTAAGGAATGGCTAAAAATGTTCAGTGTTTGGGAGGCTAGGGGGAACATTTCTTTCCTAATCTTGTTAGTTGCTTAGTTGTCAGGGAATTGCCTTTAGTGAAACACCCCCAGGTCCGTGCAGGTTCTCACCCTTTTCTTTGGGAAATGAAATAACTTATTTGATTAGTGAGTTCAGAACATGCATAGGGAGTAGGGATACAACTTATTGGGGCTCTCAAATTCAAAGGACAAGACAAAATGCTAAAGATTTGTTTAATAAATGTTTTTAGTATTTAGTTCCATGACATGTCTTACTTTTCCAAGTCCATAAAGCATGAAATGGGCTTAAGGCACAATAAGAAAACTTGTTTATACCTAATAACTTTCTGTTCAAAGAATCAGGTGGCTCAAAATGCTGGTTAATCTTTTATTTAGTACATATTTAGAACCAGGATTGGCAACTTGATGTTAAAGAATGGTTTTATTCTCCTTTGAGGCAGAATTCAAATAAAAAGATTTCTTGAGGTTTAAGTATATGAATTTATTGATAGATATACATTTTTTTCAGCAGATAAACAACACTGAAAATAAACCAGCTTACACTTTTATGATGTAATATCTCCACTCCTCCTGAATGTGCCCTTTCCTTGATATCAAAACCAAATGATGAGTTTAATGGTTCTTTACACTTGAACCAAGTATTGGTTCTCATGATTCGGGTAATGTTCTTTGCCTTAATGTCATATTCAAATTGCTTTGATCCACGGAAGAAATAGAAGAACCCTAGAGACAGAGAATTGGGATTAGTTATCTTGCCTAGCTATATGATGGTTCCATAGTTTTTAATTTTATGAATGTAGAATAAAACAATATTATGGAGAACAAAGAAACTTGTGAAATTATGCAGATACATTTTACTTTTCTACAGCCTTGTGGGAAATTCCATTTTTATTTCCCTGGGGAGGAAGCCAAAGTATGAAACTAAAGTGACTTGTTACCTTCATAGGGAGACTGTATTCTAGGCCTGAGGTTCTCAAACTAGGTTTCAACAAAGCATCTCACTGACAGTCAGATGAAGGCCTCTGTGGGTTTGGCCATGGTCCCTGCATCCTCATCTTGTTAGAGCTATGATACTTTTATCTATTTCAGGTTTTGAAGTTCTGTGCTATATATCATTGTAATAATAGATCGTGTCACTCAAAAACATTTTGAGACTCCCAATTACCCCGTGGTCCAGGCTATTGTCTTTGAATATACAGCAGCGGGGCCCTGTACACTCAATCGCCTGAGGCTCTTTTTTAAAAATAAAAATAAATTTTTGTACTGAAGGTTGAACTCAGGAGCATTCTACTTCCAAGCTACACCCTCAGCCCCCCCCCCCTTTAAATTTGAAACAGTTTTGCCAAATTGCTGAGAGTCTAAATTGCTGAGGCTGGTCTTGAACTTGTGATCCTCCTGTCTTAGCTTCCCAAGTACTGGGATTACAGGCATGTGCCACCATGCCTGGCCCTGAGGTTCTTTTAAGATTAGATTTCTGAGTCTCACCTCAGATTCTACTACTTCAGATACTTGAAATTTGTAGTTTTCACACATGAACCCTCCAGCCGTGCATAGTAAACTACATACATTAGAGTTCTAGAATAACTGTTCAGCTCATGCGCTTAGGTTGTTTTGTTTGTTGGTTTGGTGCTGGGGATTGAATCAAGGGGACATTCTACCTCTGAGCTACACCCCCAGCTCATTTTATTTTTTATTTTGATACAGGGTCTCACTGGGTTGCTGAGGCTGGTCTTGAACTTGCACTCCTCCTGTCTCAGCCTCCTAAGCACTGGGATTACAGGCATGCACCACCACACCTGGCTGTGCTTGTATATTTTTGACACTCTTGGGGGGTGTCTTTTAGGGAGCATCTTGGATCAATGACGAGTAAAACTAACTTTGGTATGTTTTGCATAGATTTGGAGGGAGCACGGTTCCCTTACTGATTCAGTCCACGATAACATCTACAGGGCATGCTTATTTTTCATGTACCTACTTAAGAGTGGCGAAATTACACTAAGATCACATTTTTAAGCTTTTGTGCTGTCTTCTTTAACAGTCAATACCGTCTCAGAAGTATCCTAATAATTTAGGCATCGATTTTTACCTTTGTGCTGGAAAGCGGCGTCCACACGGAGACCAATTCCTGGGAAGAGTTTAACCACTCGCTGTGGGAACCTTCTGTCCATGGTTTGGGTCTTCTCGTCATACCTGTGGACATGAATGTGAAAGGTTTCTACTGGATCTTTCTTTTGGGGAGCCTCATTCTTCTACTGCCCAACTTAGAGTTAAGTAGGAATATGGGGGATAAACAAGCCTGTTAGAATAAAACTAATGGGATCAATAATAAAAGATACGATGAAGACTATATTAGGTCGAATCATTTACAGTGTGTGTGTGTGTGTGTGTGTGTGTGTATGTGTGTGTGTGGTACTGGGGATTAAACCCAGGGGCATTCTACCTCCAAGCTACCCCCCCAGCCCTTTCTATTTTATTTATTTATTTATTTATTTATTTATTTATTTATTTATTTGTTTTGAAACAGGGTCTTGCTAGGTTGCTGACAGTCCCACTAAATTGATGAGTCTGGTCTTGAACCTGCTCTCCTACTGTCTCAGCCTCCCAAGTACTGGGATTACAGGCCTGCACCACCATGCCTAGTTATTTATAGTATCTTGTAAACAGAAAATAATCATGGTAAAAGACCACATCATTTGTCAAGACTGGGTGCTATCTGGGGGACTGTTAAACCCAGAGCTCAGCTTAGAACCTTCCTAGATTTTGACTGGATGTGTTTGTATTGTTGGCAGTTTGATTGGCATCACCACATTTATTATTTTATCTTTAATTTTATCTTATCTTTATTTATTTTTGGGGTAGTGGGGATTGAACCCAGGGAAATTCTACTGCTGAGCTACAACCCCAGCCCTATTTTATTTTTATTCTGAAACAGGGTCTCCTAGGTTAATGAGAGTCTCACTACTTACTGAGGCTGTTCTCGAACCTGTGATCCTCCTGTTTCAGCCTCCCAAGTACTGGGATTACAGGCATGAGCCATCATACCTGGCTTGTCTTTATTATTTAAGTTGGAGAAAGATCGGTGGACTTACTGAAACATCTCTTTAGTTTGGTAAATGGCTTTCACCAAGGACTGCCTTCAACATAACCCATCTAAAAAAGACTAGAGATAGGTTTTTTTTTTTAACTTTTGTCTGTGCCAAAGTGGTGCTATTGTGGATATTTTCCTCCAGAATAAAATGAAGGGGTCAGTTGTCTGCACACTTACCTCCAGCACCAAATGCCCACAAAGAAGTAGGTTTTTCTTGTGTTTTGGTCACAGACAGCTGCATCGATTTTCTTCACGTGTCTTGGAAAGCCAAGTGTGTGAATGGATTTGGGATAATCTGGCAAGACTGCATACCCTCTGATCACCCAGAAGTTCTCATCTAGGAAGAGAGAAAGTGATTAACTTCCCTCTTCCCTAGAGGGAGAAGTAGCTGTCTTAAGAAGTTTGAAAATAATTAGTTGCCTAGTTCCTCTCATCTTCAGAGGAAGTTTAGAAACTTGAGCTAGACAATGATTCTTGAAATCTGTGCGTAAAGATTTAGTAATCTCATGTCTCCAGCTATTCTTACCATTTTCTTAGTTACTGTCATTGACTTTACACAAATAATATATAAATGGATAAGGGAATATGCATACAATGCAATATAATATAATAAGGGTATATGCATACCCATATCAATTGGCTTCACTGTATTAATGGCTTTTCATTGATTAACTGTCAAAACAATCAAGTATGTTTGGACACATTCTCATAAATTTTAGCCCCCAGGTACTCTCAAAGGCTATAGTAATCTGATGAAATCCATATAAAAAGTAAGGTAGCTAGACTAAATATAAGATACCAGTTAAATCTGAATTTCAAATAAACAATGACTATTTTTTGCTATAAGTATATCTAAATTATTACAAGGGATATATATATATATATATTTGTGTGTATGTATATATATAAATTTATATATATATATATATATATAAATTATTTGTTGGTTTTCTGAGATTCACCGCATCCTGTATTTTTACTTGACAAATCTGACAACCCTACAAAAAGGGAGCATAAAAGAGAGATGGATTTCCTTCACCTGACCAAAAAAAAGGACTTTTTTAGTTTTTGTCATACATATTTCTTTTAGTTCCTGTGCAGTTGGAATGGTGTTTATCTTTACAGCCACGGAGAGTCCTGAGATAGTTGTTCTTTTGGACAGGAACCTAAGATGAGGGCAAAGGCCCTGTCCATTTGGCTCAGGCATGAGTGAACCTTGTACTCCTTATACCAAAATGTCCACTGTTCAGTTCAGGCAGCTGGGGGAGGAGAGGAGTCATGATGGTGAGTTCACCTTTGAACACCAGAATCTTATCCTGGGGGTTCTCGTAGGCAGCTTGAAGATCAGCTGGCAGAGATGGCCAGAATGAAGCAATTAATTCAAATTCAACATCGGTGATATCATAATAGATCCTCCACAAGTGCCTGTGTTAAACAAGAAACACTCATGTGACCTGTAGATCTATGTCAATGAAAACACTGTGATTTTGGGTTTGTTTGTTTTAATCAGATTGGTTGCTTATCTTCCTCAAATAATTTAGAGAATTATCCAAGTTTTCTCCAGCAAATTTAGGCAGTTGTGAGTTTAATTCTATCCTTTGGACTACCAAGGGCTGCACATGCCTCTTGGGTATTTAGAATGGCAAAGAATCCATGCTCATCCGATAAATAATTCTGAGTGCTCTCATTTTTGCAGCCACACCCAACATTCTAAGCCAACACCAAGTATCCTAACAGGGACTTTTTTCATGCTAATGTTTGCTGAAATGAAGAAATGTTATTGTTAGCATGAAAAAATATTTTCTCAGAATTTCTTTTTTGCTGTAATTTCTTTTTTTTTGTGTGTGTGTGTGTGGTACTGAGGATTGAACCCAGGAGCATTCTACCTCTGAGCTACAATCCCCAGCCCTATTTAATTTTTTTTATTTTGAAACAGGGTCTCACTAGGTTGATGAGAGTCTCACTACTTGCTGAGGCTGTCCTTGAACCTGCGATCCTCCTATTTCAGTCTACCAAGTACTGGGATTACAAGCATGCACCATCATGTCCAACTGCTGTAAAATTGTGAACCTATGAATGATACTTATGAAGTTCCTGTCTTCCATTTCTCTCCTCTTATAGGCTACTCCTCTATGATACACATAATGGGTAGTTTCTCAGCCTCTGCTGGTCAGAGCATGGTAGTGATAGCATGTGATAATAGTGCTAAATAGTCCTGGGTGGAAGGAGTCCAGTTTCGAAGATTCTTTTCTTTTGCCCTTATATCCTTGTCAAATGGTGTATATCCTGATACTCTGTGCTGAAAATATGGTCATGGTATACACAACTAACACACGATGTTGCAATTAAGTCCAGAAAGTTAGAGTGAGAGAGGAGATTTCCTACCACAGCTAACACTATTGGCACAACATTCAGAAATGGCCAGTGGTGTGCAGACACATGTTTAACAACTGGATCTCCAGGTAGGAAAGAATCCTGAATTTAACATTTGCTGCTTTCCAATGTGTAAATATTCCAACCATGGGCAATTTTAACCTACCAATACGATGTGAACTAGTTTCCAAAATTCCCGAAAAATTAACAACAAACTCCTGAAAACAAGTAGAAGTTGGTTCCAGCACACCATCTATATTATTTTGGCCAAGAAGTCACTGAAAGTAGATTCTACTTCATATTCATATGTGTGTGTGTGTGTGTGTGTGTGTGTATCATATATCATAGAGATATATGATATCTATCATATCATATATATCATATATGTATGTATGTATATGCATGTACATGTATATATGATATATATGATGTACGATACATAATGTATCTCTAATGTTTAATATATCTCTCCAATATACATTATATATTATCTTTCTAACATATATATATATATATATATATATATATATATATATACATATATATATATTTCAGTAATGGGGATTGAACCCAGCAGTGCTCTACCACTGAGCTACACCCCCAGTCCTTTTTATTTTTTATTTTGAGACAGGGTCTCCCTAGATTACCTAGGCTTACCTGGAACTTACAATCCTCCTGCCTCAGCCTTCAGAGTTGCTGAGGGTACCAGTGTGCACAACCACACCCGGGCTCCTTATGTCCTCTTTATCTTATGGTAATTAAAAAAATTGCTTAAAATATTTAAAATTATTTCATCAAATAAGTATAAGGCACATATGCACATGGAAAAACATTCAAACAGTATGTGCAATTATAAAATGTAAAGTAAAAGGCACACATTCTCACAGTCCCCATGACTTCCTCTTCATCCCCAAGTCCCCTGAAAAGAAAAGTCTTCATAGGAAGTTGAAGTATTTAAGGGAGGGGGTTTACCTGCCTTTAAAGAACATTACTTCTCTGCGGAAGGAGGTGATAGCATCAAAAGTCAAGTCGGGGTCACAGGCCTGGGGCACAGTGGGTCCCTTTGGCTTGGAAGTTGCCTTAGGGAGCCCTCCTTTGATGAGAAAAGAAATACCGCAGTGAATTAAGAAGGCATGAAGAAATATGCCTACCCAGGGATCTTACCTAAGTGAATATTTGCTTCATAATATTTCAAGAAGCCTCTTTCTCAATTTCCTTTCTGAAAATCTTCCTATTTAGTTCACATACATTCAGATTGATAATTTTACTCACCATAGATGGACTGGATGCCATTGATGTCATCCTGGGAGAGTGGGTATTTGCTGGGATCCAGGGAGACATAATTTGGGAACATCAAGGCTTTCTGATCATTGGAGTGAGAGAGCCCCAGTGAATGGCCAAATTCATGAGCAGCCACAAGAAACAAGTTGAACCCTAACGAAAATAGGGGAAATGTGAGTTGATGAGAAGAAGAAAGGCTGCACCTGAGATCAGAAAAGTAGCCAGGTGTGGTGGCGCACGCTTGTAATCCCAGTACTTTGGAGGCTGAGACAGGAGGATCACAGATTCAGGCCAGTCTGAGCTACTTAGTGAGGCCCTCCGCAACTCAGTGAGACCCTGTTTCAAAATAAAGAATAAAAAATAGGGCTGGGGGTGTAGCTCAGCGGTAGAAAGTCCCTGGGTTCAATCCCCAGTACCACAAAAAAAAAAAAGAAAAAGAAAGTAGCGAAGGGGATGAAGAAATATCTTGCTGTACATTAGTTGATTTTTTTTTAACGTAGGCACCACAAATGTCTAGCAAATAGTTCAATACTATTAACTGGTATTCAGCACATCACAGAGAAATTTAACCAAGAGTAGGCAAATCCTTTGAAACTAGTGACTGAGAAATGGATGGTATTACTACCAAAAAAAAAAAAAATGAAGGTACCAGTTTTCGGTTGCTGCTCAACTTTACTATATGTGATCCTGTTGTTCTACTTATATTCTTCACAGGTTCCATTGGTTGTAGGATAGTCCGGACACATTCACATGGCACCCTGTGATCTAGTTTCCATCTTTCTTCCAGCGTTTCATATATATATATATATTGGAGATTGAATTCAGGGGCACTGTATCATTGAGCTACATATATCCCTAGCCTTTTTTATTTTTTATTTTGAGACAAGGTCTTGCTAAATTGACCAGGCTGGCCTTGAACTTGTGATCTTCCTGCCTTGGCCTCCTGAGTAACTGGGATTACAGGTGCACATTGCTGCAGCTGGCTAGCCTCATATTTTGTTTTCATACACCATGAGCTAGCCATATTGAATCCTTTGCATTCCTCATCTGTGCCATGTTCTTTCTGACTTCTATGTCTTTATTCCTTCAGTCCTTCTGCCCAGAATATTCTCTCTCTCTCACTCCTTTCCACCCTAAGGGAAGGTAACAAAGTGGTCAGAGACACCCTTTTTGGAACTGCTGCTTGGTGCTCCACCCAGAACTTGGTCGAGGGCTATATTTGTCCCCTGCCTTGCTCAAGCAAGCCTTGCCACCTTGAGGTCCAGAACTCTCTGGACTTTTTAATCATTTACTCCACACATCCCACTTGGCAGAGGACTTGAAGCAATACGGGTATTGATAATTACTGCTAAGCACTGGGTTTAAAAGGATAAGAAGATAGTGGAATATTTGATTGATCTCTGCATCTAGATATGAAAGCAAAGCCTGGCCAAGCAAGGGGAGTGATCCTGATTTTGGCAAGTGCGAGGATATTTCTTTTTTTTTTTTTTTTGCGGTACCGGGGATTGAACACAGGGGTGTTCTACCTCCGCGCTACACCCCCGGCCCTATTTTTTATACTTTATTTTGAAACCGGGTCTCACGAAGTTGCGGAGGGCCTCACTAGGTAGAGAGAGAGAGAGAGAGACAGGGAGAGAGAGAGCGAGAGAGCTGAGGCTGGCCACGAACCCGGATCCTCTGGTCTCCGCCTCCCAAAGTACTGGGATTACAAGCGTGCGCCACCACGCCCGGCTTGCGAGGATATTTCTTATAACCATGTGTTGGGCATATCCATCCTGCCTTTAGACAAAGACCAAAGAAATATTGGGACATGTCTCAGCAGAAGATATGCAACAGACATGGTTCACTCGACCCCTCAGCGTTATTGTTTGATGACAGTGTTCCTCCTTCATCCTCTTCTTGTGATGCTAACTCACATGGCAATGTGGCAACCAAGCCTGGATTGTCCCTGCTGCCCGAAGCTTAGTCAGCACTGAGCTGCACCTTCTCACCAGCACTCAGAAGAACAATTTTTTCATGTGCTCCACCTGAGCAGTGAGAAGCCCTGGGTCATTTTGTGCCACAGGCTTTTATTTTTTTCAGAAACTGTAGAACTGCCCCAAACAGACCATCTGGAGTCACTAGGTCAGGAATGAACTGGCCTTGCCTGGTGCCCACCAGGAGAGCTATAACCTATGCTTTTCTGGGACTTTGGAAGCCAGACAGAAGACTCAAGGTCATTGGCTCAATAATAAGGAAAAGAGAATGAAGAGAAGCAGAGAATCTTTTAAAAAATGCATACCCTGGGCCAGGCGTGGTGGCACACACCTGTAATCTCAGTACTTGGGAGACTGAGACAGGAGGATTGCAGGTTCGAGGCCAGCCTCAGGAGCTTAGAGACACCCTCAGCAACTTGATGAGACCCTGTTTCAAAATAAAAAATAAAATAGGCTGGAGGTATAGCTCAGAGGTAGAAAACCCCTAGGTTCAATCCCAAGTACCAGAAAAAAAAATGCATACCCTGTTACTGTACTAAAGTTTTGGGTTTTCTTTGAAAAGTAATAAAATACCTCTAGCACCAGTTGGTGATAAAATCAACTTACTTGGTTTAAAGGAATAGGTCAAATATAAGACTTAGGATTTAATTCATTCACAGGTGGGCAAGAATTAGAAGAGTACGTTCATGCCTTTATACAGACTCCTTATGGGACATGAACCCACACAAAATTTAATTGCAAGCTTGAAATTACCACCTCCCTGGAGTCTTTCTATCTTCAAGCAATAGATGGCTTCTGATACTGATACAACACATAACACATTCTGCTCTGTATGGTGGGCATGTGCATCTAGGCCATATATATGTATATATATGATCCTGTGAGATTATCTATCTATCTATCTATCATCTATCTATCTATCTATCTATCTATTTATCATCTATCTATCATCTGTCATCTATCTCTCTATCTCTCTATCTATCATCTATCTATCTATCTATCTATCTATCATCTATCTATCTATCCTCTGTATCATCTATATCTCACAGGATCATGAACGTCTGAAGGGCAGAAACTTTTCAAGTACAATTTTATGGTCTATATGATACCTTGCATGGTTTGGGACACATGGCGGATCCTTGCGCATTGTGGACATATAAATGAGTATATGAAATAAATGAAAAAATGCTCAGATCATAGCAGGATTAGCAACTTTATGAGGGTGTTGTGTGGATAATGCAACACAATTTTCATTGCACGTGCACAATTTTCTGAAACGATACCAAGCACTTCCATCAATGTTGTCTATGGAAAATTGTGGGAAAATTGGGAAGTTTAAAAGTAAAAGGCAACTAGTTGAAAAGTTATTCCTTTCAGATATTCTTTAGAATAATACAACTTCGTCCATTAAGAAAATTAGATTCACCTGATGCATCCTTGGTCGTCCAGTTTTCATCCTCGTCAAAGTGAGTGTCGCCACCCAGACCCAGACCTGGAGGAAAGGCGTGGCCGAGGACTCCCAAGGGGCCATCAAAGTAACGTGGACACCAACCATGGACTGAGATATAATTCACGGGGAAAAAGATTAGCCTCCTCAAATCTCACGAAATGAAAACAGCCACACTTTTCTTTCTCTTGAAAACCTTATCTTGAGGGTTCTTTATTTGGTTTTGGTATTAAGGTGATACTGGCTTCATAGAAGGAGTTTGGAAGGATTCTATCTCTTTTGATTTCATGTAATAACTTTTGAAGTATTACAGAAACAAATCCACATACTTATAGCCAATTGATTTTCGACAATGGAGCCAAACATATATGTTGGAGAAAAGACAGCATTTTCAACAAATGGTGTAGGGAAAACTGGTTGTCCATTTGTAGAAAAATGGAATTACACCCTTACTTCTCACCCTGCACAAGAGTCAACTTGAAGCCGGGTGTGGTGGTGCACGCTTGTAATCCCAGTATTTGGGAGGCTGAGATAGGAGGATCACAGGTACACGGCCAGCCTCAGCTACTTAGTGAGGTCCTCGGCAACTTAGTGAGACACTGTTTCAAAATAAAGAATAAAAAATAGGGCCAGGAGTGTAGCTCAGAGGCGGAAGTCCCTGGGTTCAATCTCCAGTACCACACACACACAAAAAAAGAGTCAACTTGAGATGGATCAAAGACTTGGAAATTAGACCAGAGATTTTGAAGTTACTAGAGGAGGGCATAGGTCTAACACTCCAACATATAGGCACAGGTAGAAACTTCCTCAAATAAGACCCTCCCAAGCTCAGGAAATTAAAAAAATTAATAAGTGGGATGGCATTAAACTAAAAAGCTTCTGCTCATCAAAGGAAACCATCCAGAGTCTAAAGAGAAAGCCTACAGAATGGGAGAAGATCTTTGCCAGCTATCCCTCTGACAGAGGGCTAATATCTAGAATATACCACGCACTTAAAACACTCAGCACTAAAAAAAAAAAAAAAACAAATAACCCAGTCAAGAAATGGGCAACTGAACTAAATAGACACTTCACAAAAGAAGAGATACAAATGGCCGATAAATATATGAAAAAATATTCAACATCATTAGTAATCAGGGAGATGCAAATCAAAACTACATTGAGATTCCATCTAACCCCAATCAGAATGGCAATCATCAAGAAGTCAAACAATAAATGCTGGCTAGGATGTGGAGAAATAGGAACTCTTCTACACTGTTGGTGGGATTGCAAATTAGTGCTGCCGCTATGGAGATCAGTGTGGAGAGTCCTCAGAAAATTGGGAATGGATCCACCATACGATCTAGCTCTACCACTCCTGGGTATCTTTCCAAAGGGAGTGAAATCAGAAAATTATAGTAATATATGCATATCCATGTTTATAGCAGCACAATTCACAATAGCTAAATTATGGAACCAACCTAGGTGTCCATCAACAGATGAATGGATTACAAAAACTATGGGATACACACACACCATGGAATTCTACTCAGCAATCAAGAAGAACAAAATTATGTCATTTTCAGGAAAATGGATGGACCTGGAGAACATTATGTTAAGTGAGATTAGCCAGTCACAGAAAGTGAAGGGTCATATGTTTTCTCTCATATGCGGAAACTAGGGAGTAATCTGGATACCAGAGGGACTTCAGATAATGGAGGAGAAACTTCAGTGGAGCCAGGGAAGTGGTCTAGGGGAAGGTGGAGGAGGGGTGGAAGAGGGAGGATCAATGAAGAAGTCACTTCCATTGACATTATGTTCATGCTTTCAATGCCAATCTCAATACCCTATATGGGGAGGAGGGTAGTGGGGGGGAGCCGGGGGAAAGCCCACCAAGTGCTGTGTGCATGTATGTCACTATCACTATAACCTACATTATGATGTGAGACTATAATGCACCAGTAAAAGTATAAAAAAATAAAACTAAGAAAAAAAAAAGAAAACCTTACTTCGAGTCCTAAAGGCAATCATGATGTCTGCAATGCCCTTGGAAATCTTGGTGAATATTAACGGAGTAACCTTGCTCCACACTTCCAGAGCTTTTTGGATGGCCTCATCCACATCAGCTTGTGCCATATCCGGAGTGTAGTTCATTATTCTGAAAAATTAATAAAGCTATAGTAACTGCTGGTTATACATATTTGTATGTACACACGTTCGGTAAAAATCATTTGTCTGTCAATCATGAGCTGTAGTAACTTTTGGTATGGTGCTGTTATCTTACATTTTTTTCTTTCTTCTTTTTATTGGTGCATTGTAATTGTACATGGTAGTGAGATCCATCATGATACTTTCATATATGCACATAACATTATTTAGTCTGCTTCCTTCCGTGTAGTTCCCCCTTCCCTCACCTCCTCCCATCTCTGACCCTTTCCACTACTTTACTGGTCTCTTTCCTAATTTTCATGAGGTTCCTTTTCTTTCCTATTCCCTCTCTAGCTTCCACATATGAGAGAAAAAAATGTGGCACTTGATTTTCTGAGTCTGGCTTATCTCATTTAGCACGATGTTCTCTAGGCCCATTCATTTTCCTGCAAATGACATGATTTTGTTCTTCTATACAGCTGAATAAAACTCCACTGTGTATATATATACCACAATTTCTTTATTCATTCATCTGTCTATGGACACCTAGATTGGTTCTGTGATTTGGCTACTGTAAATTATGCTGCTACAAACATGGGGCATGCCTCTTCATTAAATGAAGTATATATATATATATATATATATATATATATATATATACATATATTTCATACATATGTATACATATATACTTCATATATATATATGTATATATATATATATGTCAATTCTTTTGTCTTTCCTAAGAGTCAAGTAATATTATTTTAACAAAGGGGGCTCAAAGAGATTAAATGACTTCCCTAACACCACACCCTAAGTGGACAGCATTCGTCTCATGTATGCATTTGCTTGTATAAGAATGGATTAGACCCTGTTTAAAAAAATATAGGGCTGGTGGTGCAGCTCAGAGATAGAATGCCCCTGGGTTCAATCCCCAGTACCACACACACAAAAAAAGAATTGATATTTTCTTGAATGGCTTGTGAAATTCAGTCTTTTGCATGTGTCATATGTCATAAATCTCACACAAGAGCCACAAAGAATTACTCTGGAAAATATTTTTTCCTGTTTATGTTTCCTGTCTTCCTAAACCCACTTTAATTTTTTTAAATCTCAAGTCCTGAGACCCAGTAAGATGAAAGAAGAACTCCAGGTAAAGGGTCCAGAGTGGTGGTCAAGGTCATTACCTCTTTCTCAGATAGGGGACACCATCATCCCCTTTCTGACAATGAGCCAGCTCCCTTTTCCTTGAAATTCCTGAGGGCAGACCCCTTACTTCACACTGAGACCCATCAGAGATCTGACAACTCTAACACACACACACACACACGCACACACACACACACACACACACACACCACACCACACCACACACTCTAACCTGAGCTTGTGTTTGTGTTTCAGAACCTTCCCATTTTTTCTGCACACCCTTAATCCGAGCCTTCAGGCACCTGCAGTTAGATGGCCAGGCTTCTGGTGCTGAGCTTACATGGAGGGGGCTGAGCCTAGAGATTAGGGCACATCTGCTGGAGCCAGTCTCCTGTGCAACCTTGGCCACAGTACATAGCCTTTCTTTTCAGTTTCTGTGTTTAAGGTTGCAGTCACACAGGTTGTTGGGAGGATGGATACCTTTGACATCTACAAAGTGACATTCTCATGGGAAGTGCCCAGGCAAATAAACCACTATTACTATTGTTTCTTGGATGTTGTACTCATGCTCCTTTAATGGACATAAGGTGACAGAAGCATTACCTGTACGTGAGGTTGTGTTTTCTCCACCCAGGAAGAGTGTAGCCATACTGTCCCACATCGGGCACCCCGCACCGGGGTGTCTTCATGATCTCAAGGGTATTCCAGTCCAGTTTTCCAGTCACCGTCAATCCAAAAAACGCTTGCATTTCCCGAAGTTTGCCATCTAGGAGACTCCTGTTCTTGCTTTGAACAAGATGGCTCCCTTCTATTTCTAGAGAGTAGAACTGGTTGAGATATGCCTGGCCAAAAAGAGAAAAAGAGGCACAGACTACCGGAGAGCAAATCTCTATCTCAGGATAAAACAAAATGGCTTGCCATCCTTTTTGAAAACAGTAAGGAGGGATAAAAGTAAATACATAGTGAGGGAAAGAAGAAAGGAAGGATGCAAAGAGGAAAGAAAGGCGTCACCCTGTTTTTTCAATTCTGAGAATTACTTGATTTATGAGTGACTAGAATTAGCCAAACCACACGGCCCATAAAACTCCAAATTTCTGCAGCACAGAATAAATCTTCTACTACCTGTTAAATCATGGCACATCTTACTTTTAATTTTGTGTGTGTGATACTGGGAATTGAACCCAGGGGCATTCTGCCTCTGAGCTACACACACAGCCCTTTTTATTTTTAAAACAGGTTCTCCCGAGTTTGCTAAGAGTCTCATTAAATTGCTGATACTGGTCTCAAACCTGTAATCCTCCTATCTCAGCCTCCCAAGTACTGGGATTACAGGTGTGTGCAACCTCATCCTGCTCATTTTACATATTTTTGCTGTTACTTTCACTTGGGTATTTCCTTGAAACAAGGAAGAGATAGGTGATTATCCACTTTTCAAATTTATTTGATTTAAGTAAATATAACAAATTAACTGGATTAACTTTTAGGGGGAATCTCATATATGTAAAATATATGATATATATCTCATATATGAAAAAATGTATATTTGAATAAGAGGTTCCAAATTGTAGAGGGGGTTCTTCTGGTTATCTTAAAATGCTTTTATAGAGATCTCTGTTCTTGTAGGGCAGCCCTCTTTCTGTTCTCACTATGCCTTCACTCTATTGTTCAAAGTTGTTACAAATTCTGCTCCCCCATCCCATCCCCCTTTGCCCCTTACCAAGTTCCTTGATGTCTTTACAGCTAGACAAATGAAAAGCATCTCCTTCACAAAAGAAAGTTCTGGACTCTTTTGCGGGCACTTGCTGTCTTTTTAGGTCCCAAAAGAAGCAATAAAATGAACTTTTTATTGATAGTTGTTAATAACATTTATTGAGACAGTACCTGAGCCAGTTGCACGTTTTCCTCATTTTCCACCATTCGGTCTGCAGGAAACGCAGAAGAAATTGTTATAAAAAGCAAAAGTAGAGGTGGAAGGCTCCTCATTCCTCTCTCTGTGGAGTTAAAGCCTGTTCCTGTTTGCACAGAATTTAGAAAGTAAGAGTGAGACGTGGCATGAATTGGCTTGTATCATCATTTAATAAATAACAGGAAAGGACACTTGCCATGAAGCGTGTCATGACTTGCTTTTCTTTTTTTTTCTTCCTTAGATAGACGGATTTCACAATCATAGTCTGTGATTGTTTAGTAAACACATTGTTCACTATTGAATTGGATATGCTGTGCAGCGAGCCTCCAACTTTTCTCCTTGCAAAGTTAGTAGTTTTTCTATTATAAATCCTTGAGAGTTTACAAAATAATCCTTTTCTGAAGGAAACCCAAAATATCGTAGTAGTGTGGTATTACAAAAAGACAATTGAATCAGCAATCAGATTGTGCTGATTAAGGTAAGCATAAATGTTTTTAAATTTTTTATACTTTTATTGGTGCAATGGAATTATACATCATAGTGAGATTCAAAGTGATACAAAAATACACATTTGGTAGAGCATCAAATGTTTATCAAGCATCTGTTACTGTATTTGCCTGTCACTGAATGCAACCATGTTAGAGAATTTTGACTTTGACAGTAAGGTTGGATAAAATGCAGGCAGGAAGCTAAATGCATGGTGTAGAGGATGAAAGCTAGGAAGGGACAAGAAGCAGGCAGATCACTGCAAATGGGTGTGGTCCAGAGGCTTCCTCCAGGAACTCAGCTTGCACTGGGGCTGGATCTTGGAGGATGGGTAGAAATTGAATTTCACCAAGGAAGGGAAGGAAGTAGAGGGAGGTCATGGAAAGCAGGTAACATAGCAGAACTGAGATGTGGAAAATATGGTCTTGTTAGGGAATATAGGGACAAAGGGACAAAGCTCAATAGCAACGATCAGGCTTTATTTGGGATAAAAGCCTGGGAGGGAGCAACTGACCGAGGAAGGAACCCATGAGAGTCAGAAGCCCACTTCCTTACAGACTTGGGGCTTTTTAAGGGGTTAGGAAGGGAGGGAGTGTGTAGGCATAGTCGTGTATCCTGCTGATTGGTGGGCTTGGAGTCAGGCCAAATTTGGTCTGGGAGACAGGGGGATGGTTAGGGCCATTTCTCTTCACATTTGTCCCATTACTTGGGTTTCTTTGTTTTTGATCTTCTCTGGCCAGACCTCACAGTCCCACATATATATATATATATATATATATATATATATATATATATATGTTATATATATAATTAATATAATATAAATATATATGTTATAAAAACATATATATATATTGGGAAATGGAAGCCATTTTTGTTCAAGCTACTTCCTGCTTGACAATGGGGTGAAGGTTGATCACGGGCTGGAAGCTGTGTTGCAGGCACTGTGAGGATCTTAGAAGTCCTGTGTGTTTGGGAGGAGGATGTATTGGCCTCTGGTCTATAAGAGAAGAAGCTCTTTAACAAAGCAGTTAGTGATTTTTGAATTTGTGACATAATCATGTTGGTTTTGCATGGTCCAAAGTGTAGGATGAGGAGGAAAATAAATAAAGGAGTTAGAAAGGGCAGAAGCCATATCGTCCAGGAGGAACCATATCCAAAGATTCCTTTTGATTGATGAATATTGTCTAGTTGTTTTTGCATATCAGATATTAAACTAGTTATCTTTTTGAATTATCAGTAATATTAAAACAACACATTCAAGGAAATTCCTGACATCCCAAATGATAGAGTAAGAGCAGGTATTCAATTGTTGCCCTATTTTCAAGTGTTGCCTGATGTACCTCACCTAGCTCTTCATTGATGGCTGCCAAAGCTAAGGCTGTGTCATTAACAGTTTGGTGATTAGGCAGGCCAGCTGATTTAGTCAAATATAAGCACCTACCATTAATCTAGGGATGGCCAATGAAGTGGTTGACAATCCTGCAATAAGAGCTGGAGACCAGAGATGTAAATTGCTATTATGGTCAGAGGATAGGGAATGTGTGACCCGTGAATGAGTTGATAACAACAGAGAAGGTAAAATCGTTTTGAGTTTGCCAACATAATAGCAACCCTGAACTCCCTTGGGAATGGTGGAATAAGAGAAATTTAAACAAAAGACAGACCAACCTGAGGGTAGGCTTATCTCTGTTGTTGGGATTGGACTATTTGCAGTGTGATTACATTTAAGGTTACATGACACTGGTCCTATATGCAGACAGTCTCCTGGAACAATCATTGAGACTGGAATGGGGCTTCCTGAAACCTGTGTCTTACTATGAGAATCTGAAACAGTGTTGAAAGTTTTGTGACTAAGCACATCAGGTAAGTTGTAAGAGGACAGCACCAGAAGGGGGTGATGGAAGATTAGTTTAAGGGCCTCTGGGATCAGTAGGGTGGCCGAAGACAGAACCTTTAGACGAAGTGGCCATCCCTAATATATGGAGTCTAACTGTTTTGATAGGTAAGCAACAGGTACTATAAGATCCCAAGCTGATTGGGCCAGGAGCCCTAAAGCCTGGTTCTTTATGTTATGTAAATAGAGAAAAAAGGTTTAATTGTATTTAGCAGCGCCAAAGCAAGTGCCTGGCTCAAGGCCTGCTTTAAATCGTTAAAGGCTCTGGATAGGTCAGGGTTAGAGGAAATGAGGTCAGTAAGGTTTTTTGTGACTTCATAGAGGGTTTGGTTATGAGGGCCCAGGAAAGAGAGAAGGTCCTGTTTTGTGTCCTGGAAAGGAACAGAAAGGATGACTTTTTTCTGGAACAAGGGGATCTCTTTTATTGTGGGAGTGATTATTAAGCCAAGATGTATGGCTCTTTGAGTGATCAATTAAGCCTTTTTCTGTGAAACCAGATATCCACAGGTAGCTAGGAAATTTAGCAGCTAGACAGTATCAGTTATGCAGTCTTGCTGGGTTAGACTACAGAGTAGTAGATCATCAACGTACTGAAGGACAGTGCTAGGATTAAGGTTAAGCTTTTTAAAAGTCTTATTGAAGGGACTGACTAAAGAAGTGGGAAAAGTTGGGCAGACAGAAGGCAAGAAATAATAGGCTGGAGCCCTCTAAGACTGGTTGGGCTTAATGGGTACTGGGGAACTGTGATGGAGTGAGAAGGATCTCTCAATGAGATGGATGGCCCATATTTACAGATTTATTTGGGCATGGATGTTTTGGGGAATATTATCTCCCATTTGTAGTGGGGTAGATAAGTGTAAAATGAGATAAGGATGACTTTCTGTAAAGCAATTTAGTCTTATAGATGTACCTAATTTGTGGAGTAAGTCCCTGCCCATAATGGGTGTAGGACATTGTGGGACAACCAGGAAGGAATGGAGAAGGGAGGTTTTTCCAAAATGGCAAAATAGGGGTGGGGTCCTTTTGGGGTTTTCTGGGATTCCTTTCATGCCAACAACCAAGATGGAGGAAGGGAGCAAAAGTCCAGAGAATTCTGTTAAAACAGATAAACTCACCCCAGTAGCCAGAATAAAAGAGATAATCTTACCAGACACTGTCCCTTTTACCTGGGGTTCCTTGGGCTTACCTGTGGTGGGGGTGGTGGATTCTGGCCCTCCTCAATCAGCAGCGGATAAGGCTATTAGAGAAGAGAGTTTTTGAGGAGGTGGTCTGGGGGCCTGAGGGTGGGATGGACTCAAACGAGGAGGTTGTCCTTGTTGAGGGCATTTCCACTTCCAATGGCCCCCGTACCCACAAGTTGGACAGGGCCTCATTGGTGGCTTTGGGTCAGGGCACCCTCTAGCCCAGTGCCCGCCTTTGCCACAATGGAAACAATTAACGGGGTGGGGGAGTTCTGAGGAAGGTCTCTCTGGTTCTGGACTACAGAGGCAAGCATCTGATACTTTAGCTCAAATGCCTTTCTTTGTTTTTTTTTTTCTTTTGTTCCTCCTCCCTGTTGTTGAAGACCTTACAGGCAGCCTTTAGGAAATCCTCTTGAGCGGTCTGAGGATCCTCTTCCATCTGCTGTAACTTTTTATGACTATCAGGAGCAGATTGTGAAATAAAATATAGATGTAAGAAAGTCTGACTTCCTGTGGACCGAGGGTCCATATTGGTGTATTTAAGCATTGCTTCCCTGAGGTGAGACAGGAAAATGGCAGGGTTTTCACTGGGTTTTTGTGTTATCTCTCTAAGCTTATCATAATTTACCAACTTATGGACATTTTTGTTCATTCCTGCCAAAAGGTAGGAGATCATCTGGTTTCTGCTATTAAGAAAGTCATCTCCCTGTTGGTAAGTCCAATCAGGATTGGTTCTAGGAACAGCATTAATGCCCACCCAGTAGGTGTGTGTATGTGGGGGGCTATTGATGGAGTTCACCTGTGTGGGCTTCAGCAGTCTGCCAGATGACCTCCTTTTCTTTGGGGGCAAGGGTAGACATAAGAATGATATAAATATCATGCCAGGTTAGATTGAATTGTTGAGATACTTGAAGGAAACCCTGGCAGAATTTAGCAGGGTCCTCAGAGAAGGATCCTTGCCACTCCTCTACTTGGGCAAGGTCGGACATGGAAAAAAGGCACATGAACGTGGATTCCCTGGGCCCCACAACCTCCTACATGTTTATGCCTCAATGCGTAGAGCTTCCCCAATATGCTTCCTATTCTGTATCCTTAATAAAATTTCTGTGACATCACTGAAGAACTTACTATCCACCCAAAGTAGACATACAATTTCTTTGTCTTTAAAGCTCATTCTGATTATAAATCTTGTTTCAGAAGTACTGTCTACTCATTGAAGACACACACACACACACACACACACACACACACAGACACACTTAGTTTGGAAAGGTCTAATTGGCCTCTGGGAGAGACATAAGGAGAGGAGCAGGCAGGCATAGTCAACGTCTGCATTTTAATGGCATTGGGAGCTGGTGTCTATGCGTGTTTCCAATATTATTCTTTTGTGATTTTTAAATTCTAAAATATTTCAGAACAAAATTAAAAAGTTACATAGTTGCCAACTTTTTTTAAAAAAGAAGGCAAATGATCCCATCTTGTTTATAATTAAAAGCAGCATCTTTTTGCTCCCTTTTCCTCCTTCTGTCCGACCTCCCCAGAGAGACAACCTTACATTATTTTTATAACTTTTTCTTCATACTTAACTCCATATATAAACAGCATGCTTATGTTACTCCTTGAGTTTTCAATGCTAAGGGTTATTATTAATATCTTTATATGAAAAGAAGGATTAAACATTCACCTTACTTTCTCCTCCATTTTATCTAATTTTGTTATATAAAGCTTTTGGTAAATCATTAATCACCATTTTTTTTTGCACTTACAGCCATGAAAATACTATTCATGAGAGGGTCATGTAGATACTATAATTACATTTCCTTTCTTGTATGACTTTTGTCGTCTCTGAACTTTTGATTTTTATTTGTGAGTTCTTCTCCAAGTTTTCTAGTAGAACTCTTAAAGCCTCCTCAAGATAAACATGCCAGAAAACTAGTACTACAATTTTTTCTCCTTGAAGTAATTCCTTTGAGACACTTTGTCTTATCCAATGTGGGTCTGTTGCAAAGCTGTCATCCTGTCATCAACCAGAGAATTCCTGATTAACTCTGTGTTAGGGCCCTGGTTCCCAGATTTAATTTCTACACATGTCTTGACTTACTCCCTTGTTTTGATGGAGCTTATCTCTCAGGAATTTTCTAAGAAAAAACGTCAGAAAAATAAATATTTTGGGCATTTTTATGGCTAGGGATGCCCTGTATTCCATTCTCATACTTGATAGCTTGACTCTATCTAGAAGCTCAGGCTGAAATAAATTGTCCTTAGAACCTGAAAGATGCTGTTCCACTGTTTTTCAGAATCTAGTGTTGCAATTGAGAATTCTTCTATTATGGTTCTTGATAATTTAAAAAAATTTGGAAATTTTCTCTACCCTGATATTCTGAAATTTCATTGTGTGTGTGTGTGTGTGTGTGTGTGTGTGTGTGTGTGTGTGTGTATGTTTCTGGGGATTGAACTCAGGGGCATTCTCTACCTCTGAGCTACACCCCTAACCATTTTTAGGTTTTTGTTTTGAAACGGGGTCTCACTAGGTTGCTGAGAGCCTCACTACATTGCTGAGGCTGTTCTTGAACCAGCTATCTTCCTGTCTCAGCCTCCCAAGTACTGGGATTATAGTTTTTCACCACTACGCCCAGCATAATAATGTGTTTTTATGTGGGTCTTCTTGCATGATCATTTCTGGGTAGTAAGTGGACCTTTTCACTTTGGTAAATTCAATTGGAGTGAAATTTCCTGTATGATTTCGTTTGTAATGCCTTCCTGTCTTTTTTCTTTTTCTCCTCCTGTACTGAGTTTTTGTTTCTAATATGCCCTTTCCTATTTCTCACCAACTTTATTTTCCAACTCTGAATATTTCTTTCAACTATCATATTTTTTATTTCAAAGAGCTCTTTCCAGTTCTCTGATTAACCTTTTACATTTCCATTTTTACGTTTTTGCATTTTTTAGTGTATTTTGTATGTAAAATATTATCTTATTTTTTGGAGAAAGTTAAAGTTAAGCATTCTTGAGTTTATTCAAGCATATTTCTTTAGTGCCCAGGATTGTCTCTATTTCCTCCAAGTTTCTTTTTTGGTCTCTGTTTTTCACATTGGAATTGAAAAAAAATGTTTGGCGACTTTGTGTTGTGCAATCTGTTCAAGAATGAGAGAAAAGAATGCTGATGGTGCATGGACCATGTGCACAGTCTGGGCTGGTGTATCCCTGGCTTTCCTTGCAGGGAGGTGGGGCAGGTCTCAGATATCTCATGTGATGGATTAGTCATCTATCCAACTGAATGAAATTTCATTGAACACAACAGAACCCCCACAACTAACAGAGGCTTAATAAAATTAAAATGTATTTCCTCCTCACATAAAGAAGCACAGATTTGGCAGTCCAGGGCTTCTGTGGCAACTTCTCATCATAAGGGATGTAGGCAACATCGACCTGGCTACTCTACTCTCTTAGTTCTATGCCTCATGGCCCAGGTGGTTTCTCAAGCTCCGGCCGTTGAATCTGCTTTATAGGCAGCAGAAAGAGGCAAGGCAGAGAAAGAACAAATTCTCAGTCTCTTATGAGAAGCTCCACACAATATTCTGCTTACTCATTTTGGTCTAGAAATCAAATAGGTGGCCACTTCTAACTATAGTCAAGCTACACAGGGTAGTCTTTTATCTTGATGCATTGACACCACTCATGAAATTAGGATCTCCTAATTTCATGAATTAGGAGATTTCATAATTAGGAGGATGAACGTCAGGGTTGGTGACTAACAGCCTCTGCCATGTTGAGATTTCTCCAGTGTCAGTACCTGCAAATCTTTTCTCTTGGGCTGGTAAGTTTCATCAGACAGGACTCTTACAATTTCCTATCATTTAAATCTCCCTGCAACAAAACTATAGGAGATACTTCTGGTGCCCCATGTTACCTCTCCTTGGCACACCTCTGAGTTAGCTGCAACAACAGTAGACAGTAGACGAGTTTGTGTAACTCATCTTACTTAGACAAAGCAGAGCCCTAAAAACATGCTGTGTGTCTTTCTGCTTTCTGCCACAGAGATTCCACATAGCTGCCAGGTCAGCATGAGAGTGTGGCCCAGAAGGGTAAGGGAGTAAACACTTTCAGGGACAATCCTCACCCAATGGGGGCCAGGAACTGAAGGATGGATGTCCCAGCTTCTTGTCCGCAGGAGATATGAACAACTGAAAGGTGTTCTGTAAGGTTCTCAGGAGGCCCTGGTGGAACTAAGGACCAGTTACCCACAGCGGAAACCTGGATCACACATGCTTGTATGGTATTGGCTTTTCTTTCTTCCCTGTCTCATTCTATATGTTACTTTGCTTTGCTTGCTGGGACCATATCCTTCCCCCCCTAAATAATTATACCAAGGTCTTGACTTAGGCTTTGTTTTTGAATAAACTCAACCTCAATAAAAAGGAATTTAATTATTTAAATTCTAAGTTCAGGTCTTTACATTTCTGGTACCCATATAAAACATCAATGGGATAGCCAGAAAATACCACATGTTGTCAAGAAGAGAATTAAAGAAAAAGAAGGAATAATTGTTTGAATTTGTTATCACATTTTATATTGCAGCTCACTTCCTATGACTCTGTGAAATATGGTTAAAGAAATAATATTAACTCAGTTCTTATCTCGAAAATGTATAGATATGATTTGGGCCAAGAATCTACCATGACTAGCTTATACAACTAACAGATGTTCTGAGAAAGTGAATCTCATTTTCATGTCTATAGAAACTGACATCATAGGATGTTTTAGAAAACACAGTAGTCTGGAATTGACCCTATAGCTAAAAATGAAATATGCAGTCTTATGGTTCCTTTTGCAAGAAAATTGGTTTTACTTCTCTCTCATTTTCCCTGACTCCAGGAATTTGTAGGTGACTTGCTGAATAATTGAGTGAATGATTGAGTGGAATGATAGTGTATACTAGTCTCTGTTTTCTCATCTTCAAAATAAGTTGAGAATAATGTGCTGACATATTTGAGGGAATTATTTGGGGAATATAATATGTATAAAATATTTCATAAACTGTGAGACAGTTATTGAAAATTTTATTAACATTATAATTCTGACAAGAGAATAAATGGCTGCAAACATATCTGAAATTTACTATTCCTTCTTATTCTTTGCATGAACTATATGGTGGCATTTGAATAAAGTATAAGTACATCACAAATCAATCATTTAAAATAAAAATCTTTATTTTGATCTCATTTAATTGATAATTTTCAATTGGAGTAAGGTGTCATGTTAATTACTTGTGGGATTTAAAAACTTTAAAAGAGGAAGGAAACAGAATATGCTAGTAAGAAATACATTTTACAGTCCATATATTTATTGTGTAATAAGCTGCTGATATTACATTCTAATATCTGCAAATATGACATTAGAATTATTTTGAGATCTGGACTAGACACTGAGGTCCCACAAGTCCTGAAGTTCTCAACAGAAAAGAACCAGTAGTAAACTTATGCATCAAAGCTCAGTTTAATTCAATTTAATGAGATTTAGTGAAGTTTGTGCCCAGCACTGTTCTGTTTGTACAGTATACCCCAGTCATCTGTATTAGCGTGCCCTCCTGAATACCCAGGAAATAAAGAACTAAAAAACAACAGATTGAACTGGCCCGTTTGTTTTGACTCTAGAAGGAGAGCACACGAGGCAGCGGGAGAGGAAGTGGATCTTCTCCTTACTGCTTCCCTGGGAAGACTCCCAGGAATTCTTAGTGGGGACTCAACTTCGGCT